>PVHT020000079.1:9324101-9406370 GCA_004024745.2 Catagonus wagneri
GCTAGGGGTCTAATCGGAGCTGTGGCCACTGGCCTGCGCCGCAGCCACAGCAACGCAGGATCCGAGCCGCGTCTGCAACCTACACCACAGCTCACGGCAACGCCGGATCGTTAACCCACTGAGCAAGGGCAGGGATCGAACCCGCAACCTCATGGTTCCTAGTCGGATTCGTTAACCACTGCGCCACGGCGGGAACTCCTCCTTGGGGATTTTAGATCATCTCTGACTGTGCACACACTCAGAGGACAACTGCCTTACATCCCTCCAAGTTGTCCTTTGGTTTTGCTGAAATCAGTAGGAATCAATGAATAAACCAACTAATGAATATTTACTGAGTGCCTAGTTTGTGCCAGATCTGTGTGTGCTAGGTATTTTTCATGGATTATTTTGAAGTGATTATATTATTCCTTTTAAAGTTGTGCTTTTTTTACGGACTCAGGTTGGTTGTCTGAGCAGTGCTCTTCAGCTAGAGTTGTACATTTGGGTATTGGCAAACAGCCTTATTGTTTCACACTCTTGATGTGTATACTGAATAGGTCAGCAATCCAGCTGTTTGTTGACTCTTCACTGGGATTCCCTAGAAAACAGCCTTTGAAGGAAATACTCATTTTTAACACTTTAAGGAGGTGGAAAGGCTGATTTTAAATCTCAGAGCAGCATGAACAGGAGAAAAAGGGAGTGGAGCAGGAAAAGAGGGACATAAATACTGTAATGTCATATAATGTTACAAGATGGGACCGTTCATAGATATCCATAGTCTGTTTGGTCCTGGGGCTGTAGGGAACCACCGTAGTTTTAAGAAAAGTCAGTGGGTGGTGTGAAAAGGAAGACACACTTATTTGCCAGATCTTCCTATTTTCCTGCACTTACTGGTTCGGGTTCAGTCAAGCAACCCAACTGGTTAGCAATCTGTGGTGCCACCCTCCCGTCCGCTGTACCTCCTGTACTTTCACCTTTCCCTTCTGCTGGACATTTCTTTTCAGTATAGACTGTGGCAGACACCCTTGTCCATCTCAGTTCCTCTCTCACCCACAATCACTGCCTTGCTACTTCTGGCCAGCCTAGCACAGCCCACATTTTATCAAGTGCTTATCTTTTGCTGTCTTGCATTCAGAGAAGGTGCTGCTCTGATCTGTAGGCTCAAGGAGTAAATCTTGTTAATTGTAGTCCCACCCCTTTTACTGACAACTGGTCTAGAGCTGAGCACAGTGAAATTATTTTGGCCAATGAGAATGAGAGCAGGTTTTCTGGGTGATACTGGAAAGTTTTTCTCACTAAAAAAAGCGATGGAAAACATCTTCCCTCCCCTTTTAAATTTTCCTCTGGTTATTTTGTTTGAGGGTTTAGTGCTTGAAGCTACTGTAATCATCTCATAATGTGAGGGGACAAGCCTGAGGACAAAATCCAAATGGTGAGGACGACAAAACAGAAAGATTAAAAGACTTGCATCCTTGATGATATCATTTAACTGCTGAATTAAACAATCCTGAATCTGTTCTACCCACCCTGTTTAAAAGTGAGACTTAAAAAAGCTTTATTTTTTAATAGTCAGCTGTTTTTCATCTTCTTTTTGCTCTTAAACCAAATGAGATTTGTCATCTGCCCCACATGTCTTCTGAAACTGTTCTCAGTCAGGTCACAATAACCATTCAATTGACAAAAAAACTGACAGTTTTTAATCCTTATCTTTCTTGACCTCCCCATTTCATCGGTGACCTCTCCCTACATGAAATGCTACCCTTCCTTGGATTCAATTAAGTAGCTCCCTCCTGCTTTAGTTCCTATCTTTCTGGTCATTCCTCAGGCTCTTTTAAAAATTGTTTTGAAATATTTCAAACAAACTCAAAGTGTGAAAAATAACATACCAGACACTGTTCTCACTAGGAAGATTTAACAGATGTTAACATCTAGTCATTCTTATTTGTTTTGGAGCTTTTTAGATTTAGACTTCTTTTCCTTCACCTGTCCTTAAAGATGCCTGCTCCAAGGGTTCTTCTACCTTTTGTTTTATTTTAACCCATGCCTTCCTGGGTGATTTTATCCACACTCATGAATTTACATAGACTTCTTCATCTGAGATATCTTATGAGTTCAAAACCCACCAAATCTTAGGCATTTCCACATCAATATTCCATAGACATTTAAAAATCAGCATACGCCTGTCTAGTCTGGGTGTCTACTGAAGGTCAGCAACTTAACAAGAGCTGCATCTCGGGGAGTGACCCTGAAGGTACTATGTCCTTCATTCAGATCTCCAGAGCCTTCTCAGACTCTTGATATGGATAAGTCACAGGTGTCTTACCATGGATCCCGGATCAATTAGAACTCTTCATCCTGCTCTGAGTAAGCCTCTGCTCAAAGTGAGTGGCTTTATGGTCAGAAAATAACCACATCCTGGCTGTGAAAGCCTGAGTGTATTGAGATTTTAATCTATCAGAATCAACTTCTATCACTCAGTTTTTAATGGAATAAGTCTTCAAGCTTCTGACGGAGACTGCAACAGCAGCACTGTATTGCTTGATGCACATTATAGATCTCATTCATGCATTTAATCAGTGTTTATTGATATTTATCAAATGTTGTTAGGCACTGTTTTGGGTAATAGGAATATGATGGTTATCTCCATGAAGTTGAGAGTCTGGTGAGCAAGGCTAATAAAATCATCACTCAAATAAATGTATTTATTATTATTTTTTATGGCCACACCTCTGGCAAATGGAAGTTCCTGGGCCTGGGATTGAATCCAAGCTGCAGCTGTGGCAACACTGGCAACATCAGATCCTTTAACTCACTATGCCAGGCCAGGGCAAATCCATACTGCTACAGTGACCTGAGCCTCTGCAGTTATATTCTTAACCCATTGTGCCACAGTGGGAACTCCTCAAATAAATAGCTAAGGCCCTGTGAAAAGAGAGTATCCAACAGGTCTGTATTCTTTCTTTCACTTTGAATTCTCAAAGTAAATAAGAGATTTGTCCTGTGAATACTCCGAAAAAAAAAAGTGCTGTACTCAAATAAGTTTGAAATTCGCTTACATGTTAACCTTCTCCTTCTTTTGGGGGATTTACAAAGCATTTTAACCTATTAAAGATTGAAAAATATGGAGTAAACAAGCTTATTTAGCTTTGTTTAATCAAGTATGTACACGTGTCCAAATTGTTTAACCACAAAACCCTCTTCTCTGTACCCCATTGCATTATCATTTATTCACCTGGAATAAAATTAGTGCTCTTGAAAAAGCAAACAAACAAATAAAAACAAACCCCCAAACAAACAATCTAACCCCCTTGGCAACATTACTCCAGGGATCAGTGATTGCCTGGCTTTTCAATGGTGGGGGCGGGCAATGCTTATTCAGACAATGCTGTGGCTTGAATAAGTTCAGAGAGTAGGGAAAGCAGTTAGATTGCAGATGTCTGTCCTAGTTGATGCACAAAACTAGGGGCTTCTTGTGAGAACCTCATTAACCAGTCTTTTCAGCACAGCTCTTCTAGATCTTCTCCTGGGGCACACTGGCTAAATCTGTTCTCTCCTGCTTCAGTCAGAAATACCTCATCCAGACCAACAATCAGCAAGTTTTTTTTTTTCCTAAAAAGATAAGATAGTAAATAGTTTAGGTTTCTGGGCCATGGGTCATTCTTGCAGCTGCTCAACTCTGCTATTGTAGTTTGAAAGCAGTCATGGACAACAGGTCAGTGAATGGGCATAGCTATGTTACAATAAAAAGGTAACAAAAGCAGGCTTCCCGCCAGCAGACCATAGTTTGCCCACTCCAAGTCCAGACTCTTCCTGAAACCAATTCCCGGTGGAATTTCTTTACGTTCTAATGCCATTTTGCATCTCAATCGTACCTTCCTTATGGATTGCACATCATAATGTGACAAATAGTCACTTTTTTACTGAAGGATCGTGAATACTATGTGAAGGATTTCACAGGGGCTTGGTAGGGCAGCCTGCTCACATCTGAGTTTTCTTAGTTCCAAAATTTTCTTTTTTATGTGTATCTATAAGAGATCCAACTTTCTGAAGGTAAGATTTGGTTAGATATCCAGGTTGTTCTAAAATTAGCTCACATGTATTAAGAACAGGTTTAAGCATGCTGACTCTAAGCCAGAACCACATAATAACCCACATTTTCTTCAATCTTCTAGCCATGAAATCTAGAACCATAGTTGACTCCTGAGTCAATAGAGGTTACTCAAAACCAAAATAGCCCCACCAAAAAAATTAGATATATATACATGCATAAAATAATCTTCTTATCTATATATTATTAATCCTTCAAAACAATTCTTATGCAGCAGTTACTGAGCATTTTACCTGCAATATGCATGGGGATAACTGGAGACCAAAAAACTTTTAATTTCCTGCCTTTCACAGCCAGTGATGGTCTGATATGATTCCAAGATTGTATGATTTTCACTGATCCCAACTGTATCCTAAGAGCAGTGGCAGAGCCTTAGCTGGATTCTGACTTGAGGGCAGTGAAGCTGCTGGCTAAGGTCAGCCCGGAGCTATCAGCTCATTAAACATTTGACTCTCTTTCTAACTTTGCTAGATATCTTAGTCTTCCTGTATGTAGAATCTGCTACCATTTGAATCACAGTCTTAACTATCATTATGTGACTTAACTATCACAGCCACAGTCTTAACTAGCACTTTTAGAGATGTGCACGGAGCGAGTGATTGATTCCCTGCTTTCCCCCTTAGTCCTGCCTTTGTGCCACCACTAGTTCGACATTCCATCTGAGTCCTTTATCACAGGCTGTCGCTGGAAGCAGTTTCTGTGTGTGTTTGCCTTTCAGGTTGTTAGAAAAATAGGGTCCGTCTAATCTCATAAAATTAAGGTTTATTCTAAGAATGAGGCAAAATCCCTGCTCTTGTGCTCAACCATTTCATTGCCTCCCTGTCTGATTCTCTCCCTTGGTCTCTTGATCACTTTATCTGTATTATACCTTCCAATTCCCTATGCAAGGAGGACATGATCATCTAGGACCCTCCCCATCTGATATGGAGTTCTGATCTTCATCAGTGTTTGGGTTAGACATATGTCTGTCTGATGGAAGTGTTATTCTTGAAAGCACATGATTTTCCTGGGTATAAAGACTAGCCCTAGATCTGCTTTTTTAAGAAAAAGGTGATGACTGGCAGTGTAACCAACTAATAATTCTTGAGGAATTTGAGCCTTAAGATATAGACATATAATAATTAAAACCAGAAAAGAAATGCTTAAAGAAGTGAGAAAAAAATAAAATTTCAAGGAAAAAATTATAAGTTGCCCCAGCAGCAGTATCCATTATCGTGCTAACTGCGGAATTAAATTTATTGATTTTGAACTCTTTACAAAATTTGACTTTATTCAAAATGCCCCCTTCCTTTGACTTTCTTCTTCCTCTTTTATCTTCTTATTCTAATCTAAGGTTTCTCCTTCTCAGTTCATAAATGAATGTACCCCCACTCCTGAGGTACCCTTGGACTTCTGTCAGTCTCACGTTGTCCTTGGCAAGTAAATCCAATTATTAGCCATATGATGATGATTTGATAGATCTATAGCTCCAATTAGTATATCTCTTGAACTAGTTCCTACATTTAGCTTTTGGCTGGCATTACTTTCTAGATGCTGGGAACTTTAATGCAATATAAGAAACTAACGAAAACTTTTCCATAAACCGGTAGCTCTCAATAGAGGATGATTTGCTCCCCAAGGTATATTAGGCATGTCTAGAAGCATTGCCATGACTGGGTTGTGAGTAGAGAGGGTGCCACTGACATCTAATGCATAGAGGTCAGGGATGGTACTAAACATCCTACAATGCACAAGATAGTTTCCCAGAACAAAGGATTAATAGTAGCAATAGTGCCAAGGTTATGAAATTCTGCTATTTTGTTATTTCATATATTTCACACAAAACCTATTTCACAGATTCCAATTGTATGTGGGAACAGCATGACTACCTGCCATGACACATGAGGTAGAAATCTACAAGTCATTTACAAAGCAGTCATTAGGAAGGAGGCCTCAAAGGTAAGCACCCTGTGTTGAAATCCCATCATTTCCACTTAAAAGCTGTGTGACTTTTGGCAAGTTACCTAACCTATAGAGTTTCCTCAGCTCTATTATTATAGAGATATTATCTTATATTTCTAATATTATATCTAATATTAATCCCTCCTCGTAGATTTGTGGTGAGGATTAAATGAGTTAATTCAGACCATGTGCTTGGAATAGTGCTTGACACGTAGTAGTGCTCAGTAAATATATCACTTATTTTTATTATTATTATACTGATATTTTCTGACCAGTACCTCCCTCATCACTTTTTAATCATATTTAGTGTTATTACATTAATTTGGATCATTTTTCTTAAGTAATGCAGTAATTTTGTAGGTGATCAGTCTTGCCCTGCTTAAATTCATCCTCTATACGCTCACTACAGCGTGCAATTTCTAAAGCATAGTATTGATCATGTCACTCTCCAATTTAAAATCCTTCAGAAGTTTTCATTGTGTGTGGGTGAAAATCTGAATTACTTGACGAAGCATAATAGCTAGGGAGAATAATTTATCTGCAGACACTATTATTTTTATCACTTACCTTCATCCTCCTACAGTTTGTGCTCCAAATTTGCTGAACTACTTGTTATTACTTGGATTCACCATGTTTAAATTTTATTCACAGAAAACCAGAATAAATGGCCAGAATGAAAAATGTCATTCACTTAGAAAGTAATTTATTGAGTTAAGTATCATGACAACCCTTATGATAGTAAAGATAAATAAAAATGATCTCTGCCTTCAATTTAAATTCTCAGTCTTTCCTGTTTGTTATTATTTAACTACCATTAGTTTTAAATTTTATTTTCCAATTTTTTTCCAGATTTATTTTGTAGAGGTGTTCGTTTGTTTCTTAGAAGTTTACAGCATACTATTAATAACATTGGAGATATGAATTAATCTTTTAAGGTGGAAACACCCCAGGCAAATGGCAGTAGCTCTTCAGGAGAGTTCCCTGAGGACTGTGGTCTCATGGTTGGTTATTACCACCACATAATATGCCCATTGATAAAGGCTTGGGTACAAATTTGGGTACGTATTTTGTCACCTAACATAAGAATTACTGAGGCTACCCAGATCATTTAGAGATTTTCTTCACACATCACATTTATTAGTTGCTTTTGGCTACTTTTATGTTTTTTCAATGGGGCCAGAGTGGATCATCCGTCATTTTTCCTCTCACGAATCACTCTTGGACAGGTACACTGCTAATTTTTGATCTAGACACCTGGCCAAGGTCCACCAGACTGTCGGTGAACTTGAAAGGTGACCGGGGACCTGATGCTGAAATTATTTCACTGTATGAGAGCAAATGATCAATTTAACATTTCTGAGATTAATAACTATTTTCTTGGTGTTAAAAGGTCATCAGTGATAGTTTGCATTTTAATTCTGTAGTGCTTAATATATTTGGCAATAAATTTGTAGATTTAAATAAAATATATTTGCAAAATGCATTATTCTCTAAAATTTGATTTACTTTAAAATTGTTATAAGCTCTTTAAAATGTCTTTCTGATGATGCTACATAAATTATCAAAAATGAAAACAAGTGATAGGGAAAGTGGCAATCCTTTGTAAATCAACTCCACGTATCATGAACACCATATAAAATCAGGGAGTCTTGGTAATTATCCATTACGCCTCAGAATCTGAATGATTTAGGAGCAAATTAATTTAACTTAAAACTCATCCCCCTCATACCCTGTATTTTAACCCCATAAATATGATTCACTTTGTCTAACTTAATACCTCATATTAATAGAACAACCAAAATGACGGTGTCTTGTATGCTGTCTTTATTGTACTTATGTAGCCTGCAATATAAGTGAAGTTGACATCATTATTAAATGAGATCTCATAGATAATTAAATGTATGCCAATAACAGCAGTCTTATTAATATCTCTGGCATCATTAATTTAGTTTTTCCTCTTTTTCATTAATTTGAAACAACCTCTTTTAGTAGCTTTGAACACTTCAAGAACTGTCAAACTTTTCTTCAGCCAACCTTCAAAGGTCAAAACTAGCTGTGACACCTAAAATTCAAATGTAATTAGTTTGAGATTTATAAGGATTGTATGTTGATCTTCCGGTAGCTTAGAAGTGACGTGATATCTAACTTTTGGTGGTCCCAAGAGACATTCAGGTAGATGTGAAGATAATAGAAAAATATAACCCACCACATTCACTGCTAGTCTAACTTTTAGATTTCTTTTTCTCCTGACTTGGTTTTTAGAGCTGTTTTTTGTTTTGTTTTTTGTTTTTTTTTAAACTTTCTCTTGATTTTAAGAAAAACATCTTTCTCGTAGCCTCCTACCACCGAGTTGTTATTCTTATTTAAAGCTTAGCTCACATGGTACATACTTGGATCATTAAACCGAAGGACTTGTAGAGTCATGATTTTTAATGAAGCATGTTTGAATAATTATGCTAATTTACAAAGCACTAGAATCAAATCAAGTGATCAAAGTTTTCATGATTGCTATCATGTGTTTCTAACCCCCTTCTGCCACCCTCACGATTTGCTGCATGTGAAAGCCTTTCTCAGGAATGTGTTTGGAAATGGATATTAGTCAATATTGAGTATTAGGAAAATATTTTTACACAGAGTGTACTGCACTTTATGTTATGCCTCCATAGTGGACTCTATGTGACTGTGAAGGTAATATTGTTCTGCCACTCTCTCTCCTAAATACCGCCTACAATCAATACTGAATTCTGCCTTGACAGAAAGCTGAATTTTTATCTGTTAAATGCATGAGCCTGGGGCAGTGGTGTGTCTGAAGTGGTTTAAATCTGAAGTGTGATGTGCTGCAAAGAGAGTTGACTGACATCTTTGTTTATTGAAAAGTATTACATGAACAACAAAACACAGGCAGAGGCAGAACATTCCATTGCAAAATGAAGCTGTGTTATTTTTCAGTCCTATGTGCTCTCCCCCTTTGAAGCTTGTCTGATGTAATAAAGCCAGAGGATATAAAACAAACAAGAATTTTCTTTAACACTCAAAAATTTAGATAAGGATGACTGTTTTTTTTCAGTTTGGGGTAAAAATCTCTCCCACGAAACTCTCCCTGTCCTGACATTCTATGAGGATATTTACTTCTGAAAAACTGTTGCATTTTAAGGTTGTGTTCTTATGTTTATGAATTGGAATATAAATTCAGAATTATTTAATAAGAAAACAAATTGGAGAGGGTTGGGCATTTTTATGTATCCTCTATAAATGAAAAAAAAGGACATTAATGACACTAATCTTAAGGCACTAAACATGCAGAAAAAGAAATTAAGTTCCCTTTAAATTTTATGTTAGAATAATTATCCCCCTCAATGCAATTTGCCCATGTTTTATTAAAGCTTTATTATGTCAAGGTAAATAGAGGTTAATGCCGCTGTTACTTCTTCCAATGAAGTATTATCTTTAATCTTGCTTTAATAAAATAGTGGTAAATTGCACAGTAGGGGTAATCACCATGGGCTAATTTAGAGAGTTGTAAAATCCTTTACCAAGTGTATACTGTAGTTAAAAATAGAAGTAGTCTTAAGAAAACACAAATTGCAATGCAACTAGGAGGAAGTTAAGGAAATTGCTATTTATAATTTTAATTATTTACTTAGATGTTTGTTGAGTACTCACTATGTGTAAGGCACTGTGCTGCCTGTGCCAAGTGTATGGGAGTATACTAAGGTGGACTCTGTCTCTAAGAAGCTTGCAATAGACTAATTGGACAAAAAGCAAAAAAGGAAATCACTATGCTAACTGTGAAGACTCCCGTAAAAGAGGTATGGATGTTCAGAGAAGGAAAAGGTCCCTTCAGGTAAAGAATTAAGAAGAGGTTATCTGAACTGAGTCCAAAAGGATGAGGTAAGATGGAACAGGTATCACTGGAGTGGGAAGGATACATTAGGTAGAGAGAATGATAAGAGCAAAGAACTGGGGTCAAAATATACCAGATGCCAATCAATACCATCTTGCCTGGTTCAATTAGAGCTGAAATTGGAGACTGAAAACCAATTGGAGACTCTTGGAACAGGTCAGGTGAGAAGCAGAGAACATTTACATCTGGTTGGGAGATATTCCAGATTGGATGTCCTTAGCATGAAGAAAACAATTCTTTCTCACTTTCTAGATGGAGATATATAGGTCAATCAATATATATGCATATATTCAAAAATACTAAAGGAAGATTTTTTTTTAAGTAGTAATCCTAATTTTTTTTTTCCCTCAGTAGATCATTCAGTGTTCTTTGAAGACCATTTCTATAGTTGTAATTGTAAAAACATAAAAGAATTAGAATATAAAAGATCAGAAAGAAAGAATTATAAAATTAAAATGTGAGATTTGTTTGAGTGAGAAGAGTCAAAGGAAAGTTCAGGGATTTGAGCTTGGGATACTAGGAGAATGAAGCATTATTGAAAGAGACAAGAAGGAAGAAAATTGGAGGAAAATGTTAAATTTTGTTTAGAAAGTATTGTGTTGAAGCTTCCTATGTTATACCAGTATGAAAGGTGGCAAGCAACTGGATAGTCACAGAGTTCAGGAAGTGGTTGCTGATTTGGTTGTTCAGGTACATTGAATTAAAAAAAAAGTGTTTTTTTAAAGATAACTCTTTTAAAACACGTGTTAATAAAAGTGAAATGAATAGGCCTTCAAAGTTATTTTCAGCTTACCAGGTAAAAACAATCAGATAAGATGTTTTAGAGTCAGAGTGTGTGGTGAAGAGCTAGAGGCTTCACATAGGTCATTGTCATAGAGATGAGTGACACACCAACTTATTTCTAAACCACCACTTAGGTTGAAGCCCAGTCTCATAATGTTGAACCTCATTCCTGTTCTTGAGAATATGTCAGCGTGAGCCATCAGCTAAGAGTATGTAGTTTTGCCTTCATGCGTTCTCATTAGCAATTTCACATGAACCAAGATGTGGTAAGGGAACAGAGAGTTTACTGTCTTTGACAAATCACATCTTTTGAAGGGAATATATGAAACAGGATGGTATTTGTACATTAGCAATATGGACAAAACACAAAATGTGCACAGGCTCCTCTGTCCTCTGGTAGTTTATTGTTCCTGCCCACCCCCACATCCCTCCTGTTTGTGTCATCACAATTATTCTTACCTGTTCCAACTTTATATTTATTTTTCCTAATGAAAAACCTCATAGGTTCTCAAGGTTATAACCGGACTATTCTTCCAGCTTGCTTTAAGTCATCCCTTTCCCCTACTAAAAGCTATCATCACCCTAAACTCTTCAGACATTTCCTTAGGCATAACACTGGTTAATTTTATGATCGGAAATTTCCCAAAACATAAAATGCCCATTTTTCCCTTTAGACTAGCCTGAAGAATGATCACCACTGTCACAAAAGTTGTTTTAACCCTGCTGCTTTGGTGAAGTGGTATTCCTTATCTCTAAGCTGCTGTGCCACTGAATGGCAAGTCTGAGTATAAGACCACATACCATGAAGGTCTAAAATGATACTTGCCTCTACTTTGCCTCTCTGAAGTCTAAGAGAGAGACCTTAGCTCTTTCAGCATGGAACTTTAGCCACTCTCAGAGAGGAGATGATTTAAGCAGTCCTTACAGGGACTTAGAAAATTCCTGTAGAATTATTTAGAGATGAGCACAAAGGGTAGAGAAAATCAAATGTAAATGATGTTCCTCTTTAATTTTCCTGTGGGCTGTATTCTAAAGCAAACAACAGTACATCGGATGACTTTTGTGGATGAAGAGCCTTTTCCTTCTGTCTTTCACAAGCCTCTGTGACAGTAAGGGGTGTATAAAGCTCTGAGTGAAGATCTGAAGCTGTTATTAAAATGGAAATATTCAAAGCAGGCAGGAATCTGTGAGAGTCTGTTCTGGGGACACATTAATGCATTTGAAAGGATATTAAAGCTTAACATAGAGGGGAAATAGTTCTAATGGCAAAATGTAAAGCTGCTTAACAGAATTACACCTAGAATTCTGTGTATTAGGTCTGAAACACCTCTACTCATATTGCTCAGAGTAAAGCTGTATGTTGGTTGGAGTACTTTATAGTTTTACAGTGTTCTTATTTGAGGTTTTAACATTCTTAAGTGCAAAAATTTTGCTCTGGTTTATGCTTCTGTAGAGTCAACTGACAGTACTTCTCACTCTATGCATGGGATGTGCCATGTTGTACCATTTTAAATCAATAAGGAAAAGATTTTTTTTCTACAAAAAAAATCATGACCTTCTTTTACACAGATTATTGAGATGGCGCCATCATGCCATTTGCAGAGTATGTGCCATTCCCTGGAAGGAGGAGAGAAGAGGCAAGGTAAAAGTTAAGTTAGCATCAAGAAGGATTTCATGTTTGTGTTTACATGGAAGAACCCAACCCTATTCATATGTAAAAAAATTAGATCCATTCAATAAACAGTTCTCAAGCATTTCAAAGAAGCAATACAAATAAAAGGAGGGCAAGTCAATAATGGTATGTGAATATGAAGCCTTTTTGTAACCTAGATGAATCACTGTCATGGTGTAGTCATGACTGTTTTCTAAATATTGTTGGGTGATGGAAAGTATTTTGGATTATTTTATCCTTCAAGATGCTACCCTAATCCATATCCCAGAGCATGCTATAAATACCAAATGGTAGGAGAACACAAACTATTTCTTTAGTCATACTTTAAGATATTTGAAAGTGAAATATAATAGAAAATAAGACTTTTGCTCCTAAGAACTTTAAAATTCATCTGAGGAGATATATGTGCTGCAGTATAAAAGTATTTGAAACATCATATATGAAGAAGGGCAAGATATCATAGAAATAAAAACCCAAAAATCAAAAAACACAGAGTAAAAGAGGGGTCAGAGCTGTAGAGTTTATTATAGGCTCATGGTTATCATTTAGGAAAATAAAATCAAGAAGATCATGGTAGGTGGGAGAATGGCATCTGTTGCACAACTGTGTAAATACAGAATCTGACCGAGGTTGAGATTTGTTAGTGTTATGGTATTATTCACTTAAAATTAGAAAACTTTCTTTCTTTCTAATTACATAGATTCTAGCATGGTTTTGGTATGTTACAGTTAAATTCACAAAGTGAGGATGACTACTATTTCACGTTACTTTAAATCTGGTTGTTAACTATCTCACCCTAAGGTGGAACTTGGTTTAATTTCCAAAGGAAATACTGTTTTTGTGTTACTTAACAGTTTCACACATACTAGATGATTAAGTCAAGAATCTGAAAAACAGGTATTTTTGCTTCATGAGACACTCTTAGAGTAGAAAGATTTTATAAGAGGAATAATTAAGATTTAAATTCAAATTCCAGATACCCTATTACCCCTGAGCATGTATATCATTATTCCACAGAATTTTTGCATAAAGTTTCAGTATACTTTGGAAAAGTGATTATTAGGCACAGATGCACAGGCTATGCTTACCAAAAGGAAATTTTGAGGAAAGCAGGGTCTGAATTCAATTTATATTTTTCAATGTATTCCAAATAATTGCCCATAATAAAGTTTAACATATTTATAATGTTGCAATATTATGATTTATAATAAAATATTATTTTTGGTCATTCAAATGACCAAAATATATTCCTCATATATATTTGGTATTAATCTATGGTTCCTGGCTCACAGCTCTCCAAAGCCTTGGGATTTCCTAAATACTAAGAGTGATAAAGGTGTCTTTTTGTTATGTTAATGAGATGGTTATACCCCAAGGTTTTTGTAAGGATTAAATGGGATAATGCATACAAAGTACCCCATGTAGAGTACCAGTTATGATTATTTTATAAAGCATATTTTTATATATCATGATATATCTACTTTGTTATAAAAGGGAAAAAAAAGAACCTAGACTATAAGGCAGAATAGGAGGTGAAAGAAATTCAGAAATAGTGAGACAAATAGAAAATATTATAAAATAAATATACATGGACTAAACTCTCCAGTTAAAAAACAAAGATTTTCAGAATTAAAAAAAAATAAAGTTGTGTACTGTGTAAAAGAGATTCACTGGAAATTTATATACAGAGAAATGTGAAATTCCAAGGAAGGAAAAGTATATATGTCATAAAATCTAATGAAGTGAAAGCTGGCATAACTATATTAAGGTCAAACAAAACAGACAGAAAGGCAAAAAGGCATTACAACAGGTAAAAAAGATTATTTCATGATGATAAAAATTTCAAACTTCAGGAAAACAATAATTATAATTGTTACGAACAATAATATGACTTCAAAATATTTAAAGAAAAATTGACAAAACTACAAAGTAAAATTGACAAGTCTACTTTATTGCTAAATAATTTAACTCTGAGTAAATGACAGATCAGGAGGATAGAACAGTAGGGTATTGAAATTTGAAGAGCCCAAGTGGAAGTTCATCTAATGGATAGACAATGAAGTATCTCATCCAAGTATCAAGTATTCATTCTTTTTATATCTGGGGCATATACGAAAATTGGCTAACTTGATGAGTTTAAAGATTAGTGTCATAAAGACCACACTTTTGATAATAGTACAATTAAGTTAGACATTAACAACAAACAAAAATATAAGTCATAATGGACATTCGATAATATTTAGAACTGAATTATTTAAATATACTATATCAGAACTTATGCAGCTGAAGGAATGTAGCTAAAATGGAACTTCATCAGAAATTTGTAGCCCTAAATGCTTACATTAGAAATGAAGAAAGTCTAACCTTCCAAATTGAGAGGTTATGAAAAAAAGGACAACAGAAAAAGTTTGGAAAAATAAAAGAGATAAATGTTACAGAAAAATACCAGAGAAGATCAAGAAAACACTCAAGAAAAACAATGAAATAGGTAAAACTCTAGGAAAAATTAATGAAGAATTATAGATATACAAGAGATTATATGCAGATTAAGATACTGATGAATAAATTCATATCAGTAAACTTCATATATAATGGATAAATGATTATAAATGCATTTATCAAAACTACTTCATGAGAAATCAGTACAAGAAATTAAAATTACAGGCTGATTATTCATGAAAATACCTATGAAAATTGCTAAACAAACCATCTCTAGTAATTATAAAAACTGTATATTGTAATTATGTTGGATTTGCCCCAGAAATACAAGATTTCTTAACATTAGAAAATCAGTTATAATTACTACCTTTATAACTTAAGTGAGATAAAGCATAGAGTCCTATCTTCAAATACAAAAAAAAAAAAAAGCATTTGATAAGTTTCAATAAGATAGAAACTCTTAGTAAACTAGGAACAAAAGGGATTCTCTAAAACCAGTACAGGATATCTACAAAACCTCAGAGCAAATATGATTAATGAGAAAATGTTGAAAGCACTAAGCTTAAGAAAACATAAAAATTTTTGCTATATGAAGTTACTTCTTTTTTTATGAACATGGCTTTCCCTTAATTATGTCAAAATGGAGGGAAAAAAGGAAGAACTACTGTGGAAGCCAGTGTTGGTTCTCACATCTAATGGAGATGTGAAGAGCTAGAGTCACAACAAGTAACTTTCTATGAAAAGATAACGGTGGCAGTGTTGACTCCAGCTGTAGTGATGTCATCATCACTTATACAGCACAGTTCCAAGTTAATAATTTAGAGTATATTTATTTTTTTCAGAATATTTTGTGTTTGTTAAGTGCTAAGAAGTAAAAAAAAAATACTTTTCCCAATAATCACAATACTGTAGGTCTACTTAATCAGTAAATTCTTTTGCTATATAATGCTTATATCATTATATTTTCTTAATAATGCTTTTACTTACAGTGGCATGTGGAGGTTCCCAGGCTAGGGGTCTAATCGGAGTACAGCTGTTGGCCTACACCACAGCCACAGCAACACGGGATCCAAGCCGAGTCTGTGACCTACACCACAGCTCATGGCAACACCGGATCCTTAACCCACTGAGTGAGGCCAGGGATCGAACCTGCAACATCATGGTTACTAGTCAGATTCCTTTCTGCTGCGCCACGACAGGAACTCCTGCTTTACTTCTTATTATAGATGCCTGAGTGTCTTTTATCTAAAATATTATTGTCTTCTATTTAATGTAATACATAGGGCTAATTTTTGTTTATACAGATACAGAAAAGCAGAGGGTAAACTTAAATGTCTATAGAACATAACAGATTTTTCCATATTGTGACTGTGCATTTTATCTTGGTTCCATTATTATTGCCTTTGCTACTTTGTGAAAGATCAGGTAACTACATCTATGGGGTCTATTTCTGGTCTCTATTCTCTTCCACTGATTTATCAGTTTATTCTTTCACCAGTACCACACTATCTTGATGGCTATGGCTTTACAGTAAATTTTGAGGTCAATCTTCCTACTGTTTTTTCCTTGAATATTTTGTTGTCTATTCTGGGTCTCTGCCTGTTCATATAAATTTTAGGATCATTTTGTCAATATCCACAAAACTTTCTGGGATTTTAATTGAGACCACATTGAATCTACGGATGTTGACATCTTGATACCTTGACATCTTGACAGTATTGAGTCTTTCTATCCATAAACATGGAATATCTTTCCATGTATTTATTTCTTTGTTTCCTTTTATCAGTTTTATAGTTTTCCTTATATAGATCTTGCACTCATTTTATTATATATCTTTTTTTTTTTTGTCTTTTGTCGTGTTGGGGCCGCACCCACAGCATGTGGAGGTTCCCAGGCTAGGGGTCTAATCGTACATATAGCTGCCAGCCTATGCCACAGCCACAGCAACGCGGGGAACCGAGCTGCATCTGCCATACACACAACAGCTCACAGCAACACCAGATCCTTAAACCACTGATTGAGGCCAGGGATCCAACCTGCAACCTCATGGTTCCTAGTTGGATTCATTTCCACTGAGCCACTACAGGAACTCCTCATTTTATTAGATTTATACCTAAATATTTCATTTTGAGGAGGACTAATGCTCATGGCATTTTTTTTTCTAATTTCGAATTCTACTTTTTCACTGTTGATGTATGAGAAAGAAGTTGACTTGTATATTAGACTTGTATTGTGCAATCCTACTGTAATCTTTGATTAGTTTAGATATATTTTGTCTATTCTTTTTGTACTTTCTATGTAATAATGTCATCTGGAAACAAAGGCAGTTTTATTTATTTATATATTTTTTTAATCTACATACACTTTTTAACCTTTCTTGTCTTACTGCATTAGCTAATACTTCCACAATGATATTGAAAAGGCGTGTACGAGGAGACACCCTTGTTTTATTCCTGATCTTAGCAGGCAATCTAATTTCTCACCATTAAAAGTGACGTTATCTGTAGGTTTTTGTAGATGTTTTTATGTAGTTGAAAAAGTTCCCCTCTGTTTTTAGTTTGCTGAGGATATGTGGTTTTTTAATGTGGAGAATTGGGAATTTTACATGTTCCATGGAGGGCTGTGAAGGTATTTTTTAGATGTGATTACCATGTAAATCAGTAGACTTTGATTAAAGCATATTGCCCTCCATAATGTGAGTGGGCTTCATCCAACATCTAATCAGTTGAAAGCCTTTTATTTATTTATTTTTTTAGGTTATTTTTATGGCCACATCTGTGGCATGTGGTAGGTCCCCAGCTGGGATTGCATCTGAGCTATCTATGCTGCAGCTGTGGCAATGCCATATCCTTTAACCCACTGTGCTGAGCTGGGGATTGAACTTGCACCTCCACTGTGACCTGAGCTACTGCAGTTAGATTCTTAACCGACTGCACCACAACAGGAACTCCAAAAACCTTAAGAGAAAAAAAGACTGACAGTCCTCCGAGGAACAGCGGATACTGTCTGCAGTCGTCTTTGAACTCATGCTATAATATTAGTTTTTCACTTAATCTCCAATCTGCCAACCAATCCTGCAGATGTGGGAGCTGCTAGCCTCCACAATCATGTTAGCCAACTCTCTAAAGTGGATTACTGTCTCTTTCTTTCTCCCTCTCTCTCCCTCCCTCTCCCTCCCCCCCAACGCTCCTATTGGGTCTATGGAGACTAAGATACCTTTCTTAGGCATAACTGTCCCCATAACAAGTACCAATTAATAAGTACTTTACCATTTCAGTGTATATCTGTTTATGAACAAGAGAGTGTAGCTGAATTGCAACTCTTCTCATCACTATATAAATGTGGATGTTTTATTCATTGTGATCATGTATAGAAATGACTGAACTCAAATTCTCAGGAAATTTCTCTGCTAAGTACACCTTCTAGGTGTTCTATAAGCTAAATAGTTTTTTCTACAGTGCAGTAACATTGCTTCCAGTTTGGTTCAAAGAGACATTCTCAGTTTAGATAAATACCTAATTTCATTCTTTACTTCAATTTCATTCAAAACAAGATGACATTAGAACATAAGGAAGTGTTCTCCTTGTATTCTCTCATTGATTTAGCTGTATTATGCTTCTTTTTCTTCATTATGAATATGTTAATTAAATTATGTAATAATGCAGATGGTATTAATTATAATTCATAACCTAAAATGAATAATAAATATAATTTTATTTTTCTTTAACTGGACCTATTTTCTGTCATAGGTCTTAACATAGTGAATACCAGAAATGGATGGCTATCAGATTTTCTCTTCTTTACCTCAGGGGTCCAATTTGGGGTGGGGAACTACAGAGCAAGAGGCAAGAGGTTCTCAGTTGTCATATTACTTACTTACATCTTACTTAGTCCACAAAGGCCCTTCTCTAGTATGAACCTGTGGCTGTTAGATCTTCTTGCCCTGTCTGCTTGACTTCATCAGAGTTTCCTCTTCCCCTTGCCTTGTCCAGAATAAGAGAACAAAAGTGTGCACATTGTGATTTGTGTCTTAACTGTAAAAAAAGCTTTATTTCTCATTTCTACTTTAAATTTTTATTGTTTGCTTTTGTCTGAATATTTACTCTTTTGTTCTTTTAATCTTTCTACTCTGTTTTAGATGTTTCGGTGATAAATATCATATGAAAAAGTTTTGTTTTTTATTTTCTCTGATGCTTTTTCCCCCAAGAGAAATTTCTGCCATTAAATGTCACATCTGGTATGTTAGTCTTAGTTTCTGACATGTTTAAGACTTTCTATTATTTTTTAAATTCATCCTTGCTCTCTCATTACAATTTTGCTTTTAAGAATTTTTATAGGCATACCTTAATTTCTTCTTCTGTAAGTTAGAAACAATATGTATCGATTGCCTCTACATTCCCACTTTAAAAGATTTTTAAAAATTAGCATGCAGTTAATGACTCCCTTCTTTCACACTGCTGTTTTTGTCAACAAGATGTTGATACTTAGGCATTATCTCTCTTTTAAAAAAAAGAGATTTCTATTTCTTTAGTACAGTGATTCTGAGGCAACTATGTTTATTAATCTTAATCAGCTGGAACACACTGATTTTTTAAATTTTTTAAAGAGGTGTCCATGGTTAGTACACTTCTTAATAGCTTGTGTGATTAAGGACTTATTTCCTTATTCTGTTAAAATGGAAGTTTGGCCAATTATAGAATTTTGAACAAGAATTACTTCCTTTTGAAAATATAGGATCTTATTATCAATTGATGTCTAAAGTTACTGAGAAGATGCTTATAACTTGGTTGCTGAGAATGAGAATGACCTCATGAAGAAAGTTCATAGTGCCCATGTCACCTCCTTGTATCAAAACTATAGATAGAAAATAATGCTGAAACCAGATTCCTCTCCAAATGTTATCTATGAGCCTCTTACCCTCCCATCATAGAGGAGATAACGTCAAAACAAGCATAAATCATGATTTCTTTTTTTCACATATATATCACATTTCACTGTGGATGGGGTCTTGAATTAGCCGGAAATTCAAGAGGCACTATCTGTAGTTGAGGAATAGAAATTTCAAGTAATGCTAAGCTTGTTGAGAAAAAAAATGTGTAATATGGGATTCAGGCCTCTTAACCACATGCATAGCAAGATTCCTGGGAACCTGGGGAAAGGTAAAAAACTATGCTTTCTAGGAGGAACTATGTACACTGTACCACTGTGCACACCTGTCTAATTTTGTTGGGAAAAGTGAAGGTCATTTAGGATCCAACTCATTCTAAATATCATCATCTAAAAAAAAATCTGTTTGGAAATCAGAGGCTCCTGAATCTTTTACTACCCTTCAGATCCACCCAATTCTTCTTTAATTTCTTTTTTCTATACTTAATGGATTCATTTCTTGCTAACAGTGGCCATCCTTAAGTTATTTAATGACTCCTCTACATGTGTGTCTTCATTAAAAAATGGGAATATAGTAATACCTAATACATATGTGAGATATGATGTGAAATAATGCATAAAAGATGTTTAGTAATAATTCTGGATTGTAATAAGCATTCAACAAAACCAATATCGTAGGTTGCTCTATGCCTTTATGTGAGTGTGTGTGTGTGTGTGTGTAATGTGTAAAGAGTATACTAATAAAAAGAAACCAGGGAAATGGAGCTTTTCTTAAGTCTTTGACTTTAATTATCTGTACATAATATATACTTTTTAAGTATTTTTGTAAATTAATATATCACCAATTACCACATTGGTGTACTTTGGGCTTAGTTCTAAAGCCTCTCCTATTCTTACCCCACAGTGTTTCTTACAGATCTCATCCACTTCTATTGCTAAAATATTATCTTCAGCCTATCTCTTTTTCAGCCCCCATCTCTGCCCTTACACACACTCTACAATCCTGCCACAGTTACTTCTGTTAGTTTTTTGAACACATCATATTCTCTCTGACCTCCAGGGTTTTGAAC
Source organism: Catagonus wagneri (assembly GCA_004024745.2). NCBI lineage: Eukaryota > Metazoa > Chordata > Mammalia > Artiodactyla > Tayassuidae > Catagonus > Catagonus wagneri. The sequence continues at coordinate 9,344,885 of PVHT020000079.1, forward strand.
ACTTTACCAGACTTTATGCCTCATTAACTCCTCCTGAGCCTTCATGTTTCAATTGGATGTCACATTTTGAGGGTGAACGCTGCTTGAATGTCCCAGGTTTAGATACTGCCTATTCAGGTAATAGCAGCATGCTTCTGAAGTTTCACTCTATTTGTGGATATATCCTCAATTAAAACCCAGTGAAGGCTCTTATCTATGTGATTCATCAGCATATCTACAGAGCCTCGGTTAGTGTCTGACATACAACAGGCATGTAATATTTTTCAGATGAATGATATCTCAGCATTGGCATAGTAAATAGAGTTATTATGCTACACTGCTCTTTCCAGAATTTTATGGATGTTGTCTGATCATTTCTAAGAATAGACTTTATTTATCAGATACATATTTAAGAAATTTGTTGATAATAGTCTCATAACAATTTCCATTTTCATCAAGCAAATGGCCAGTCTAAAAATGGGATGTAGGGGTTCCCTTGTGGCTCACAACGTTAAGGACCTGACATTGTCTCTGTGAGGATGCAGCTTCAATTCCTGGCCTTGCTCAGTGGGTTAAGGATCCATCATTGCTATAAGTTGCCATGTAGTTCAAAGATGCATCTCAGATCTGGTGTTGACATGACTGACGTTGACCAGCAGCTGAGGCTCTGATTATACCCCTGGCCTAAGAACTTCCATATGGTAGAGGTGTGGCCATAAAAAGAAAAAATAAAATAAAATAATGGGATGTAGCTACTAAAGATTCATGCTGTGAAGCAAGATGTTTGAAGATAATGGGCAGCAAACTTGTCTTGTTTCTCAGTACTTACCATGTTGTTCCATACTCATATCTACTGACTGAAAAAAATGCATGATATACAAAAAGAGTTTACCTGACCATATTCAATAGGACTCAAATGACAAAATATATAAAACAAATAGTACTGTTTTTTGGATGTTGCTTTCTTACTCATTTTTAAATGAGATCTTATTTTTAAGGGATGTAAGTTTAGATTTGGGTATATTTGTGTATCTCTGTTTAAAGTCACAGGTGCTTTATCACCAAAAGGCAAGACTACAGACTGTCTAGTGCATGCAGATTTACCCAGCTCAATGCCTGGCATAAAATAAAATACATAAAATAGATAATTTAAATGTTTTTCTCTCTTTGGTCACAGCAATTGTTTTTAATTCTGCACTAACAGAATTCGTTGTCATATTGAGGTACTGAAGTTTACCTTGATCAGTAAAATATGTACATAGAATGCCCTCAGTCATTGATTTGAAGTCTATTAAAATCAAAGAGGTAAACTTTCCAGTTCTGTAGTAGGTATGCTACTTTTTAGAAGGCATCCAGACTTAAGTTTACTTTAATATAGTAGTTCTTAAACTTTTTGATTTTGGGAGTCTTTTAACTCTTAAAATTTATTGAACATTCCAAAAAGATTTGTTTATGTGGATTATATCTGGCAATATTTATTTTCAATAGAAATAAAAAATAAGTTTTTTAAATGTAAAACAATAAGTACTCTTCTTATTAGCTATCAGAATCATGACATCATCACGTGTCATATAGGTTCCAGAAGATTCCTCTGTACATATGTGAGACATTGAGAGTGCAAAGGCAAATGACATCTTAGTGTTATTAAAAGAACTTTGAGCTCATGAGTTCTCCGAAAAAGTCTTGGTGAATCCTAGGACTTCCTTGATCACACTTTGAGAAATATTAATATATTACCATGTGACACATTCCCAATCATTATAAATTTTTCTACATTTCCAGAGCTTTTTGAATATAATCTGTTGTAAGGAGTAGTGGAAAATTATTTCCTAAAGAAACCCTAGGGTGTTAATCATCTTGCTATGGAATATTGTCCTCTATTCCATTAGGTTATAGAAAAACTCCGGCAATACCTAAAACCCCTCTGCATTGCAGGACTTCTCAGAACCTTTATAGTGATAACTTACATTAGGATTGTTCAGTTATGAGCTATCATATTCAAGGTTCTTAAGTTTACTTTTCAAGACTGAATTTTTATAGAACATCTTATGAGAATGATAAAAAGGATAAACAATAAAATAATTTATATAATATTGCCACTTCATTTTTCAGATAAAAACATCTTAGATTATTTGCCTATTTTGTTTAAATATCTCAACCAGATATCATACTTACTTAATTTTGTTTATTGATTGGAAGTGTTCACCAGCATTTTGTGAATTAGTTAATCAAGATTCTGTTTTGAAATATCTCTAGCAACTCATTTCAGGACCTTTGTAAAATCCATTTGTTTAAGTCTCCAATGATTTCGTTATTCCCTCCATCTACCAACACTGTTGAAAGGTTATAGCCTGATGATTAAAGGCTACCATTTTTCTTTACATCCATCTTCACTGAGTTTGCTTTTGATAACACAATCACTTGGAGGTGGAAAAGCATTAAGCAGAGAGAGGTAAGTTTCTGTTTTCTGTTTGTTTGTTTTTTTGTTTTGTCTTTTCTAGTGCGGCACCCGGGGCATATGGAGGTTCCCAAGCTGGGGGTCTAATCGGAGTTGTAGCCACTGGCCAACGCCACAGCCACAGCCACAGTCACAGCAACCCGGGATCCGAGCCGCGTTTGCGACCTACACCACAGCTCACCAGAATGCCGGATCCTTAACCCACTGAGCAAGGTCAGGGATAGAACCTGCAACCTCATGGTTCCTAGTCGGATTCGTTAACCACTGAGCCACAGCGGGAACTCCAGAGAGAGAGGTAAGTTGTATCCTTACAATAAGGGAGTCTTTTCTCTTCCCCTTCTATTGCTGTCTTCCTTGCAAACATTTGTTTAGATAGATAGGTTCTTGGTATTAAATGAGATGGTGGAGAAATATTACCCTCTGCCTTCTCTGTAGTTTTCATATTCACTACTTGGAAAAATTATGTTAGTCAAGGGGTAAATGATCATGAACTTGAGTGAACTCTAAGACAGAATTTTGGCAAATTACTCCATATGTATGTATGTTAAAGTTCTTTAGGACTTTAAGAACTTCTGATTCAAATCCATTTGAGCAATTCTGGGTTTAAAAGAACTAAGTAGGTTGATTTGGTGTGAGGACTCTCAGAACTGTTCACTTGATAGTGTGTGTATCAATTGTTCGGAGAAGGGTGGAATATACAGGGTGCCCAAATGTACCTAATTTAATAGGGGAATGACTCAAACTAGAGTGATGCCAGATTCATTTTAGAGACAGCTGTTCTAGATTGAAGTGTGTATTGTATTCTACAGTTGGTTAAGCATGGGGAAATTATATGAGTTTTCCTGTTATTTGTTTTTAATTTTCTACACTGTTAGAAATTGAGTTTTAATTATTTTATTCGTAGAAAGGTGTTAGAAGAACTATTGTTTGATTCACTGATATTTGCACATATTACAGAAATGGGAAGTCAAGGACTGTTCTAGGTTTTCAAGTCAAGTAACAATAATACCACTTAATTCAACAAATATAATCCACTTATACTCAACATTAGACTAAAATCATATTGATGAATAAGACTTATTATTGGAAACCCAGATAAAGTGTGGCCAGTAATTTTCATTGAGTTGAATATGCTGATTTGAGGGTGGTGAGAGGGATTGGCCCTCTTGCATAGCATCTATAAACAGGGCTTGAATCCAGCTGACTAGAGCCCAAGAACATGCTAGGGCACTTCATATTCAATACACAGCCTTATAAAGAGAAGAAAAATGAGCCCTGTCCAAAACTCTTACCTCAGCACCCACTGGCAAAAATAAAATGTAAGCTGGGGACCAGGTCTTTTGGAAGCTGATTTTTTAAAAACTCTCTAACAGGCCTCTGGTGGTTACAGATATTGATCGTCAGAAAGTAATCTGTTCAGGTTTGGGGGCATGCCAGTACAAATTGTGGAATGCATTCCTTCCTCTCCAAGGACATGTTGAGCTTTTTATATTGTCTATGCTGGTTCACTTGTCAGCTGTCTACCCTGTTTGACATGAATTATTTTCTACCTTTTGTGGATGTGTAATTAAATATATTTTAAAAATAGGAAATTTTATTAATATAGAATCTTTAGCTTAAGTCAAAACATTCTTTTCATCTTTTTTAACCCTCATTTTTCTTCCATAATCATTATTTGATTCCCTCTGGCTGCCTGCTACTTATTTGTAGTAGTACCATTCATCCATTGAGACCTTTCCATCTGTCACACAGCTTTGCTTTCTTTCCCCAGAAGCTTTATTCTCCTACTGTGCCATGTTTACTTTTTTTTTTCTTTTTTCCCTTTTTTGTCTACCAGTTGAATTGAGCATTCTTTTGTGCAGGTGTTTTCACCTTTGTTTTTGTTGTTGTTGTTGTTTATTCAAAAAATTCAAATGAGGCAAATGATGCTGAACTAGATAAAAGTGATACTCAGAAGGGACATATTTGCTAATCTTCAAAGATGGATAAAATTTTTAAAAATTCCACAGGTCTTTGTTCTGATATGTAAAGATAGATCCAATACGATTTTGAATGTTAAGTGCAATTGTAGGAATTGTTTCAATCAGTATTTGCATATGAGTAAACACTAATATTTTACTCTCATGTGTCTGTTTACATCTTTACTATGTGTAATTGCTGATTAAAAGCTTATTTACTGTGAATATCAGTGCTTAGAAGTACATAAAGATTGACATTGGATACCATTTTGCAATCAAGTTCTATTAAAGAGTAGGCATCTTCTGCCTAGAGAACAGATTCTAGGGATATGAAGATAAAGGCAAGCATTCATGAGAAATAAAATTAATGAAAAGTCTCCATTTTGTTTACATTATTGGAGAAATTTAGTTAATTCTGTTATGATTTTGGCTTGTTATGCCTATTCAACCGAAATATAATTTAGCCCCCTTTCTGAGGTTTACAGATGACCAGGTCCACATTATTCAAACTGCTATTGTTTTACCTGGTGCCAAATTCACTTCCTAAGGACATTCCCTTATGCTAAGTAAAAGGTACAGCTTCTGCTGTCAACGGGCTCACAGTCTGTTTGACAGAGTGAGAATACTGACTTTTCACTTAAAGCATCCAAGGTGGCACAGGACATTGAGAACATATTTACTGAGATATGATAAATTATGTTCTGATCACACCTGGTTAAGGTCAGGAAGGAAAATAGCCCTAAAGTATTTCACAGTAGGTTTTTTTTTTCTCCTTTCTTTCTCTCTCTCTTTCTTTCTTTCTTTTTTTAAGGAGATCAGGGGATAGAATGGGAGGATGATACTAGCAATCTAGAAAGCAGCAAGTAGAGAGGTATGTGGGGATGGGGAGAGTAAGTAGTTCAGAAGAAAATGTGCAGACATTTTTTCCTTTTTGGAGAAAAATAAGATGTAACTGGAAACTTTAATAATTACTGATAGTGACTGTATCTCAGTCCCTGAACAACCAAAGATAATGAGTCAGAGTCCTTGCTTGTTAGAAGCTCATAATCTAGTAATGGATAGAGGACAGATAAGTAAATAATTTTATTAGAACCCAAAAAGGCTATAAGAGATATAGTGGGTTTTTTTTTTCCCTTGAAATGTGATAAAGTATCTTGTTATTGGAGTTCTTGCCGTAGTACAGCAACACTATGACTCGGGTTCAATCCCTAGCCCAGTGCAGTGGGTTAAAAGATCTGCTGATGCCACAGCTGTGGTATGGGTCCCAACTGCAGCTTGGATCTGATCCCTGGCCAGAACACTATATGATATGCTAAATGATAAATAAAATAAATAAATAAATAATAGTATCTTCTTATCAGGACAACTTCTGCTTGGAGAAAGATGTAAAAGCTAGAGAAAATACAAAAAGTAGCTGACTGAAGGCATTGTAGAGAATCCAAAGTAGGCAAGTTTTGAAGGGTCTTAAGAAAAGGAAAGCATATTGAGATAAAATTTGCATTCTTTGCCACTGTTTTTCTTGATAAATTTACAAATTACTAAATTTTGTGAAATGGGAGTCCAAGAAATCAAGAAGAATAAGGAGAAAATGTTACAATTTCACAGTGCTGAGGAAACAAAAATAGGTCAAATTCTATTAAGGAGAAGGGACCTTGAAAAAAAAAATCTAGATTTAGGGTTGACAACACAAGAAATCTATGTTCTAGAAATAAAGGCAAATCAGAAATATACCAGACCTCACAAATCTTGAAACACAGTCTCAAATCAACACACTCCTAATAAGGACTAGGTAATCTGTTCTACTCTAACTACCTGCCTGGAAAGATTTTATAACATCATGCAGAAACTTTAAATCTTTATATCTGGAATTCACGTGGAAAAAAATACCTTACATCTAGGAGATAGAAAAAAAAAAGGAAGAAAATTCCAGAAAGGAACAAATAAAAGAAGAAAGCCACAGATCATGAAATACTGAAATTTAAGATATACAATTTAAAATTAACCACAGTTAATACTTTTAAGAAATAAAAATTCCCTGGAATACTTCACACTAAATGGAATCAGAATTACGAGCCACATGAATATTCTAGAATTATAAAATAAAATCAATGAAAAAAATTGTAAAGATTAATGGAAAAAACTGAGTGGGCAGTGTCTGTGCTAATAACACCTGTACTCCCCACTACATGATACTGTGCATGGTACATGGTAGAGCTAGTTACTGTATTATCTGTTGAATGGGTAGGTGCTTCAATGCATAAAGCCAAATTTACTTAAAAAAAATCACTGAAATTAATCACTCAATATAAAAAAGTCAAACAGAAAGAAGGGAAAGAAGAAACGAAAGCATATGAAACGAATAGAAAATGAAAAGCAAGTTGTTATAACCGTATGAATTATCATATTAAATATGAGTGGATAAACAATACAACTGAAAAGCGGGAATATTTCAGACTAGATACATAAATAAAACAAGACTCATCTATAAATTGTCTACAAGAAAACTCTAAGAAGGCTAGAATGCTATGTTAAAAAAAAAAGACAAAGTAAATTATCAGGTATAAAAAGGAATCTTTCATAATTATAGAAATCATCAAGACATAACAGGAGTTCCCGTCATGCCTCAGTGGTTAACGAATCCGACTAGAAACCATGAGGTTGCGGGTTCGATCCCTGGCCTTGCTCAGTGGCTTAAGGATCTGGCGTTGCCGTGAGCTGCGGTGTAGGTCACAGAGGTGGCTCAGATTTGGCATTGCTGTGGCCGTGGGATAGGCCGGCGGCTACAGCTCCGATTAGACCCCTAGCCTGGGAACCTCCACATGCCACGGGTGCAGCCCTAGAAAAGGCAAAAAGACAAAAAAAAAAAAAAAAAAAAAAAAAAAAAAAAAAAAAGACATAACAATCCTAAGTCTTCATGTGCTCAATAATGAATTTTAAAATACATTAAACAAAATTTGATAGAATTAAAAGGAGAAATACAAACCCATGATTAATTGATAGAATGGTAATTAAACAATTAGGAAATTTGTGAGCATATAGGAAACTTGAAGAGTAACTTAATTGACCTAATTTATATTTATAGGATACTCTGTCCAACAACACTAGAATATATATTTTATACCATATGCTAGACCATAGCACAAGCCTCATTAAAATCAGAGAATTGTCTCTACCATCAATATGTTTAAATGAAAACCAGTAACAGAAAATATCTGAGAATTCTCTAAATATTTAGAAATTAAAACATACATATAAATAAATCATAAGCCTAAAAAGTAATCGCAAGGGTAATTAAAAATATATTTTCTATTGAATATAAATGAAAACATGACTTGTTAGAATGTGCAGTCTTAAGCAGCACCTAGAGGGAAGTTTATAGCTTTTAATGCTTATGTGGGGAAAGAAAGTCTTAATTTAACTCCCACCTAAAGAGATAAGAGAAAAGTTAAACCTAAAACAAATAAATAGGTAACAAATAAATGGATGAAAGCATGAATAAGGTATAAGAAATCACTGAAATAGAAAGTAGACAATAATAGAAATGTCAAATAAACCAAAAGTTGTTTCTTTGAAAAATATCCATGCTCAAGGATATAGAAAAATTCAGGAGAATATTAGCCATTACATGCGGCGGGGGGGGGGGGGAATAAAAAGGCATCCCATGTGGAATTAGAGCCAGAAGGGAAAGACAAATTGGGGAAAGCAGTATTTGAAAATATTGTGCCAAGAATTTTCCAAAATTGTTGAAAGATATAAAGCCACAGATACACACACACACACACACACACACATATAGTACTTTAAAATGATAGCACACATGGAGGTGAATATTAAGTAAACATTCTAAGAACCTTTTCTAAGAACACGTTCTAAGAAAACGTTCTAAGAACTTTTTTATTTCCAGAAGGTAAAGAACTACTAAATTTATAGTCAGAATGGATGTTAGTAATGCCTATGGTAATACTTATGAAGTGTTTTAAAAATGTATAACTATCAACCTAATAGAAAGGAAAATAGAATAATAAAAAATTCTTAGCTCAGAGTTCCCATTGTGGCTCAGAAGAAATGAATCTGACTAGTATCTATGAGGATGCAGGTTCAATCCCTGGCCTTGCTCAGTGGGTTGAGGATCCAGCATTGCCATGAGCTGTGGTGTAGGTCTCAGACACAGATTGGATCATGTGTTGCTGTGGCTGTGGCACAGGCCAGCAGCTATAGCTTCAATTCAAGCCCTAGCTTGGGAACCTCCATATGCTGTGGGTGTGGCCCTAAAAAGAAAAAAAAAAAAATTCTTAGCTCAAAATTAAACAAGAAAGAAGAAAAAGTAGCAACAACGAATTGGATAAGCACAAAGAAAATAGTAAGATAGTAGATTTATATTTAAACATATCAGTAGTTTCATTAAATATAAACAGATTTAATTAAAAGACAAATCTCACTGTAAGAAATAAAAATGCTGTAATATGTAGTTCTTAACAGATATGCCATAAATGGAAAAAAAAAAGGCAGAAGGCACATATAAAAAACCTGTTGTAAGTATTCCAATAAAAATACAGTAGACTTTAAGGCAATAATTTTTCCCTAAATTTGAATATTTCATGATGATTAAAAAATGCACTAGGAAAATAATATGTTTTTAAATTTATATACAGATAGTAATATAATATCATTATAGACAAAGCAAAAACTGAAAGGATTATATAGCAAGATATAGATTATTCCAGAATCATATTTGGATATTAAGCCCACCTATCTAACTGATGAAATAAGGAGATAAGAAATAACAGTAGAAATTATGAAACTCACAGTTAACACATTTTATCTAATTTTTCTATTTAGAAAATAGAATTCCAAACAGCAAAATATACATATTTCAATAAAGGAACTCAAAGTGTGTTCTCTGACCACAGTGAAATCAAGGTTGAACTGATTTCAAAAAGTGTAACTAGAAAATACCCAATTCTTTGGAAATTAAACTCTATCCCTCTAAACTATCCATGAGTCAAAGATTATATAAAGGAAATGTGAATTGAACAATAATGAGAATAACATATTAAAACCTATGGGATGGAGCGAATACCTGCTTGGAGGGAAATATAGCCAAAAAAGCATATGTAGAAAAAGATCTTTCAATCAGTAATCCTGGTACCCATAGCAAAAGACTAGAAAAATAACAAAAACTGAATTCAAAGAAAGTAGCAATAAAGAAATAATTACAATATGAACAGAAATTAATGTAATAAAGAATGCAAACTTGAAAAATTCACCACAGTCAGGAGTTGGTCCCTTGTAAAGAATAATAGGACTTATAACCTTCCGAGATTGGTCAAGAAAAAAAAAGGAAAGAAAGTATAATATGCCAATAGTGGGAATAAAAAAAAGGTACATCATCTGAGATCCTGGTAGTATAAACCATGATCAATCCTAATAAAATGAACATTACGCCAGTCTACTTGAACATATATATAAAATTCAGATTCCTGAAAAACTTCAACTTGTCAAGCTGCATACCAAAAAAAAACCCACTTAATTATGTATGCTAGTATTATGTCTGTTAAATAAACTGAACCTATAATTTAAAACCCTCCTAAAAAAAAAACTCTTAAGCTTAGATAACTTTAACTTTAAAGAAAGCCATACACCAATCAAACTTTTCCAAGGAGGGTAGGAGATGGAATATTTTTTATCTCATAAACATGTATTTTAGGATATTAGCGTAAATTTTATACTCAAAACTGACAAGAACTTTACAAGAAAGAGAAATTACAAACCAATATTTTATGAACGTAGAGAAAAAAATTATTTAACTTGATGTAAGCATCAAAAGTCCCAGTGCGTGAAAGTTGTAATACACAACAAAACAGTTAGATTTATTTCAAGCAATCTTGGTCTACATTCAATAATTAATCAGTATATTTTACTGTGTTAACCATTTGAAGGAGAAAAATCATATGATCATTCAAAAGGTGCAGAAAAGTATTTGATAAAATTCGATACTGTTTCATCATTAAAGCTGTTAGCAATTTCAGAATGGAAAATACTTATTCTAACAGTTGCTTCAACAAAACTTAAAATATTGAGAATAATAAGCTGTGTACTAAGGTTCAACATACTCCTTGACAGAACTAGAAGATATACTCCTAATTATATCAACTTTCACAGTTCATAGATATGTGTACCAAAGCATGTGAAAGTTAAAAAACATTGCTTATAATAACTTCTAACTGGAAGCAATGCAGATTTTATCTGCTGTAGACTAGACAAATTGTGATATAGTCAAACAAAAAATATTCAATTAAATTTAATTTTATAAAATAAAAAATGTACTGCTTCATTTGAAATTGTGGATAAACCTCACAAACATAATATGGAACAAAATAAGCCAGACACATAGCAATTTCCATTTATATAAAATTCAAAAACCTGGGAAATATTTAGTGGAGTGGAGGTTAGAATAATATATCCATTTGCAGAGAGCAATGATGGGGAAGTAGCATGAGGTGGCTTAAGGCCTATGGGGAATTTTTATTTCTTAATCTATTGAATGGATGGACACATGGGTATATTTACTTTGAAATAGTTAAACAAAATGTATTCTTATAATTTTTGCATTTCCCTGAATATATGTTTCTTATGGACTGAATTGTGTTCCTTCAGAATTCCTTTGTTGGAACTCTAAACCCCAATGTGATCATGTATGGAGGTGGGTTTTGGGAAGATAACTGGGTTTATCTAAGTTCATGGAGGTCGGGCCCTCAGAATGGGATTAATACCCTCAAACGAAGAGATGTCGGAGAGCTCACTGTCTCTGTCTACCGTGTAAGAATCCAACAAGAAGGTGGCCATCCTCAATCCAGGAAGAGAGCTTTCTTTGTAACTGGGAACAACCTGAAACCCTCCTCTCAGAATTCCTGCTTCCAAAACTATGATAAAATAAATGTTTGTTGCTTAAGCCACTTAGTCTAGTCTATAGTGTTATGGCAGCCTGATCTGCTTAAGATAAATCTTACTTCTATAAAAAATTTACTTGTAAAAGAAAGTAGACAAATGTATTGTGACAAGTTTTAGTAATGGTAGAAAGGTACAAGGAGCAGCCATAGAGGTAATACTTTGGCTAGTTCTGAAGAAGGAGTACGAGAAGTCCACAGTGGTACTTGCTTTGGCAGCACATATACTAAAATTAGAACTATACACAGAAGATTAGCATGGTCTTTGCATGACGATGATATGCAGATTCATGAAGTATTCCATATTTTTGGACTGAGAGTTTGGGGTTAGTGGGTGCAAACCATTGCATTTTGAGTGCATATGCAATGATATCCTGCTGTATAGCACAGGGAACTATATCTAGTCACTTGAGATAGAACATGATGGAGGACAATGTGAGAAAAAGAATGTGTGTGTGTGTGTGTGTGTGTGTGTGTGTGTGTGTGTCTGACTGGGTCACTTTGCCGTATAGCAGAAATTGATAGAACATTCTAGATCAACTATAGTAAAACAAAAAATCTTTAAAAAATAAATAAAACCTAAGCAGAATGTATTGAAAAAAAAATAAATTAAAAAAAAAGTCCACAGTGGAGAGTGAGCTTAATGTACCTTAGAAATCAGTGATGGTACAGGGCTAAGGATGGCCAGCTTAACAATATGGATTTTATATGTGTGAAATATGTGATTATTATAGATTATTATGTTTGAGTGGGAATAATCCATGAAGAACGGACTGTATGCACACTGGAGACAAGGAATCTTATAGAACACTGCTATAACTGTTCAAACAGTAGTTTTGGAATGTTTATTATGTTGACTTTACTGTGTGTAAATAATCATTGATTTATGTTCTGTGCAGATCTTTGGTATTTGTTTTTAGAAGTCACTTTTCGCCCTTACTCTGTGTTCTTTTTAATGACACAAACGTACTTTGTAATTATGCTACTTCTTTGATATAATGACATTCCTTTGAGAATTAAGCAATTTAAAAAAATCAACCATAAGGTCATAGTTAAAGTCTAAGATGTCAGGACCTACCTGTGATTACCATTGCTAGTAGTAGTATGCCATTTTTTAAATATTCACTTATCTTGAATATTTAGTCACTATGATTATCACCAGTGTCCCTCATGTGTGGAAGCAGACAAGAGAAGGAAAATTAGAACTATAAGCTATCAAAAGACAGATTTGTCCTAGAGCAAATAAATTTAGGGGCACCAAATAGTCCTATAAAAAGTTCTATCAAGGTTGCCTGGAGATAGAATTGTACTGGGAGAATATTGACTTTGATATGGGTAAGTTAGAGATATGTTGACTTCTAAAAGTATTTCTGTGTTTTTTACAGTGGTGATGGTCTTTGCTGATAAGATGCTGACAAAAAGTCTAAGGGATATAGATTTTATTTAATGACAAAACTCTGAAAACTTATAGATATGAAGAATCCCTGAAAGTAGGAGAAAGATAACCATCTCTTAGTTGGAAGTGTTGCTTTGCTGATTCTCAAGTTTCTTATACAAACATACTCAATATCCAATGAATCTGCCTTACCTCAATAAGGACACATCACCTTTTTTAAGAAGCCAATTCTGAGTGTTTCTACACATGGGCAGAGAGTTGAAATAAATTTTTCTGTGTATGACAAAATTCTCAGCATACTCCTGAGAAAATTCTGTAGAATGACTTAATCAGAGGTCAGTTGGAGGCACCAAATGAATCTGACTGACCATCCTAAGTAGGATTTGGCTTCAGACCTGAAGTCCTGTCCCAACTGCAATCATGAATTATGCACAACATGTCAATGCAGCCTTGACCAGGTGACTAATTCCTTCCCATCATGGCAAATTCACTTGCCTGCCCAGCCAGGAGATTTACTGTCAGAGAGTAGGCATTCAATGAAGGTGTGTTAAGTAACTGAACAAGTTTGGTAAAAGGATCATGGAACATGTCTTCCTAGGAAGGGAACCAAAGGCTTTGAAGACACAGATGATGTTTTCATGTCTTCTTCCAGTGTAAAACCGTTATTTTGGATAGGTAAGGAGAATGTACTGTCAAGAAAGAAAAATCTATAATATTATCTCTGTGGCCCATGAATGAAATTTTCAGACAAATTGCCACCTGATTTGTGATAGAGCTCTTCTTAAAATATAAAGATTATAATTTAAGCTCTTCTTAAAATATAAAGAAGATTATAAATTTACTGGTCTTATTAAAAGATTTAAAATAACTTTTAAGAAAGATAAATAATTCAAATCAATACTTTAAAAACTGCATATTGCTCAGTTTAATAAATATAGTAATATATATAATAATGAAATTAAAGAAATAATCATAAGAATGAAATCATAGAAGTAAGCACGAACAACTTAATGGTGTAGTAAAAAAAAAATGCAACTATGCCAAGAAAGTACCCAGTAATTCTAAGGAAGATACCACAAAGAAAAGGTTTATGACACAGAATAATGAATGTTTTTACAAATACATATACAATCACATATATGCACATACAAGTCATACATATGCGTATGCACATATGCACATGACATAATCAGCCATATTTTATACATAATGCTAAAATAAGTAATACAGTATTACTCAAATTGATTGTATCAGACTTATGAGTAAATGGATGACTAAATCTTGTTTACAAGAAACACATCCTTTGTAGCATTTGGTGTTGAGAAAGTATGTTTGTAAATATGTGTGTGAATCCACAGCCTGACCAAAAGGAAGGTGTGTCTTAAACTTTCCTGTTGTCAGTAATAGGACTGGTCCAATGGCAAAGTCAGTGATGAAGAATGGCCCTGTTGTTATATACTAGTAATCTACACTTGATGTGTTTTTACTCTCATAGTCTCTCATAAGGGTGAGGAAACAGCGAGATAAGTTTTACTGTTTTTGTATAAGAACTTCTACATAAAATAGAAGTCATGTCAACCTTGAGAGAATATCATATTTTTATATTAGAATTGTTTTGTCTTTTTTTTTTTTTGAGGGCCACACCTGTGGTATATGGAGGTTCCAGGCTAGGGGTCGAATTGAAGCTGCAGCCGTTGGCCTACACCACAGCCACAGCAAGGCCAATTCAAGCTGTGTCTGCAACCTATACCGCAGCTAATGGCAACGCTGGGTCCTTAACCCACTGAACAAGGCCAGGGATCGAACCTATGACCTCATGGATGCTAGTCAGATTCGTTTCCCCTGAGCCACGATGGGAGCTCCTATATTAAGATTTTAAATAGTGACATGATCACACAGCCAAGTATGATAGCCTTACAATTCCAATTGGTAAAATTCAAAATGTTCATAGAAATAAGGGTATAATTCCATGCTCTGGGACCCTAAATATGAATAGTTAAAAATGATATGTGTTTATGAAAATGAATTTTGATTTCTAATTTAAAATAACTGTGGTGAAAAAGGCAAGAGGCATGGGATTTTACCAGTGTGTACTTAGGGTTTATGTAAGGCCATGTTTTATCCACACCCTCACAGTGATCGGGGAGAAAGAATCCTGAGGAGCAAAATTTAGGGCAACAAAAGGAATAAGTCATTGGGAAAATGTTATGAGAAAATGAGGGAAAAAAACTGAGATTATCAATGCTTTATTGCTTAATGTTGCTTTTTCAAAGAAAAAGTTCTTTCTATAAAAGAAAGTATAGTTCACATAGGTTTCATAACTAAAAGAAGAGGACCACTCAAGTGGGAGGGAGGCTAGATATGAAGAATGATAGAATTGAAAGTGCTTACATTGAAAAAAAAAAAAGGTAAAATTTGAAAATGGAAAAAAAGTTCCCATCATGGCGCAGCAGAAATAAATCCGACTAGGAACCATGAGGTTGAGGGTTCGATCCCTGGCCTCGCTCAGTGGGTTAAGGATCCAGTGTTGCTGTGAGCTGTGGTGTCGGTCACAGATGCGGCTCGGATCTGGCATTGCTGTGGCTCTGGCATAGGCTGGCAGCTGTAGCTCTGATTAGACCCCTAGCCTGGGAACCTCCATATGCCATGGGTGTGGCCCTAAAAAGCAAAAAAAAAAAAAAAAAAAAAGGACAGGAAAAAAAAAAGGAAAGAAAAAGAAAATCAAACTGCTCTGAATTGTGGCTTTGGGAAACAAAGAAATAGAAACCAACTCAAGAGGCCTGTGTGCCTTTTAGAAGGTTGGCAGTAAATGTGGCACCAAACTCTGGATCCAATCAAATGTTTGGTACTGTCCAACCTCCCATATGGTTGGGAGGTCTGGATCTGTCACAGATGTCGCAGGAAGCTTCCCGCATCACCTGCAAGACATATGTGACATAAATGGGGAAGCAAGATTACTAAAGTGTGCCCCCAGCTGGGCCTGTAGCTGGGAAGCAAAGATCAGCACAGCAGCAAGCATGGGAACTGGGCAAACACAGGGGATGTTTCACTTTAAGGCCCTGAGTCAGCTGCTCAACAGTGAACTGAAATAGGGACACTACAAGTAGGCAGAGCTGGCAAAAGAAAAGCTCCAAGGACACACTGAATCACAACTTCTAACAATGTGGCATGGCTGTGCAAACAACATCAGACAGGCCAAACTTAAATGCAAAAAATCAAAGACTGAGTGACTCATTTTGGGCAAATGTGTCTGGCAGCCTAGAAGGAGGAAAGGCAGGGCTGCAAGTACAATATGCTCTACAGACAGAGGAGAGAGTCCCAGCCCAAAGACAGTTTCCATGTGTACAAAGTGTGGAAAATCTGAGACATGCACTGGGCGCTTCAGCCACATTCTCACCCTTGGAAAGAAATCAGCCAGCAGAAAAATCTCCAATTTAAATGACAGCAAAATGTATGCTTGGAATTATCTGACCAAATTAGCAACTGAGATATTCTAGGGACTTAATTTGCACATTGAGTTTTAATAGTATTATATTTGTATAGCAGATTATATAACCAAAAATGTTAATGGGAAAATGATTTTATTTGACTGGGAAATTGGCACCTCGGCTAATTGTCTGAAAAGGAGCCAATTTTAAAATTCAGATGCTGTTTGAATGAATTGGTATTGGCTGAATTAGAATTTATTGTGTAAAATACAGTTTTTTTAAATGGCCCAAGGAAAGAAAAGAGAGCTCAGTGAATAGTTTGTGTACTTCACCATGTTTGGGGATAGGTTTCAGGACGGAACAAATAAGACCATGAGAGAATATTGTGGTGGAGCTAAGAGTGGAAGATGAATGAATGTTCCGAAATGGACATGCTGTATGAATGTGTATGTGGTCAAAGTAAACAGAAGAACGGCTTCTCATCTGTCTGCCATTTAGCTAGGTAGCAAATCTCTACTAAAATATTTGATTACCTTTTTACAGATGACTTCCAGTTTTATGTGCTTATTTGACATAGATTTCGATTAAGTGCCACACATATTTAGGGATGGCCATGGCTTTGGTATGGTATTTAGAGTACTTGAAACATTAAGAAGAAAGTTTGCAATATAATGCTGGTGATGACTTTTCTCATCATGAAATTTATTAGCTGTAACTGGCCAAAACTAAGTAAGAAGTAAGACTGAGTGGTGGTTACTTTTATGAGAGAAAACTTGGCTAATAATAAAGTTTTCTGTTGTTTTTAAAATATCCCCATTCTTAGCCAGTTATAATGCTCTTATTATGCTTACTTAACCCCACTCCCTTTTCCTGAAGAAGCAAACCTTGAAAGTAACAGTTGAAATTTCCCTCTTTATTTATGAGCGTATAGCCTCTTCTTATTACATGCCTTCAGGATATGGAAAGCACAACATTTCCCTAGAAAGTCAGGCCTTTTCTTCTCCACCCTACCCCCTACCAGCCCTACTTTTTAAGGCAACGTTTTTGAGTTGCCATAGACCAACAGTGAGTGTTAAATGAATATCTTTGACAGGAGCTAAGTCTTTTGGGCATTGAAATAAGGTTTCCCCCTCTTTTTGGCACGTAAAGATTGAGAGTGTGCTTTGACACCAGTAGCAGAGGATGTGAGCAAGGCAACTTTCAGAGCATCAGAAGTGTCAGCAGAGGGAAAAATCAGCACAAGTAAGAGAACCTAAAGGTAATTTTCCCACCTATAATATTCCATGAAGTCAGTCAGCTCATTGCCACTCTTGGCTGATGGAGCCTCCTTCCCTGTTGTTAAATGCCACATAAACTATCTGTCAGCCTTTAGGGCTGTTCAGTTCTCTTACATAGAAATACAAAGGTGTAGACAAAAGCAGCAATGCATTGAGCTCAAGCAAGATTTTTTTAAAAAATAGTGTTTCATACTTCATTCATAAATATATATTTGGGGGGAATTTTCTGCAAATATCATAGCTAGAATTCCAGCTGTGTTTATCGAATTTCTTCAGGAGATGAAACGATTCATTTCTATACAGAGAAGCATTTTCTCCTATTATTCTGTTGTTTTCATTTTAGATTTGGAACTGAAAAAAATATAACCATATTTCTGTATTTTTGAATGTAGTAAATGTTTCATTGCTAGTGCTGAAATTTCTTAAAGTTCTTATTAATATATAGTATGCATAAATGAAAGTGTATCTTAAGTGTAGAACTGGTGATTTTTTTCCGAACATGCACATCCAGGTAGCCACTGCCCAGGTTAAGAAAGAGAAAAGTACTCATGCTAAGTTTTTCAATAGTTGCATTTTACAAATGCTTTCAATTCACAGTCTTTCCAAATATTGAAAAATTAAAAAAGTCATCTCCTTAGAATGGCAACACCTGTACTCAAACATTTATTTTTCTCAGTATTCCCTAATAGCATGATCAAATAATTTTCATTAATGTTTAATTCATTGCACATAGCAACCTGTATAACTATAGGAAAGGACATAAATTAGCATTGCAGAATATGAACATTTGCTACATGGCAAAACTGTTCTTTTTGGCAACCATTTTGCATTTTTAAAGCCATAAGCACCCTGCTTAGCAGAGTTCCAAACAGAGAAACAGCAAAATGGGAGGAAGGTACTAAATGAAGAAAGGCTGAGGGGGTTAAAATCATCACTGGATGATTTCACCACTGCTGCCCCATATTCACACTCTGGGCAAATGAATGAGGAGAGTCCCATGTGGGATTACAAACTTGCTGGGAATGGCTCAGAAACCTTCTGCTCTACTGGGGTTTGTAAGTAGTTTCTAAGAACTGATTTCTGCACAAGTGAAATTGATTGGATTGTTTTATTTTTCTTCTGGCAAGAAATGTTTTCATCTCTGCATATCCCTCTCCCTTTTCTCTTTGGTTGGCTTGATGATAAAACCTTTTATAAGACCCAGACACAAGTCATCTTTTCTGTGAAGCCTTCCAGATTACCTTGCCTTGCTTGGTCCCTGCCCCTTCTTGGATTGTGGGGCATTGTGCTCCCTGACAATTTGTGCAATGCCTTAGAGCCCTAGTTAATCCTCACAGTCTCTGCCACTCACTCATTCACTAGGTTGTGAGCTTCTAGAGGGCACAAACTATGTCTTTCCATGTTTGTACATAACTGTCCCAGGTTCCTTTACTTATACGTCTGCTGCTTCTAGTCTGAATGTAAATGGAAACTCAGCTCTAGGTGTGAAACCATAGGCAGAGCTACAGGGGATAGTGAGAATACCACAGATCCTCATCACCCAGAGTTCTCTACTATATTCAGAATTGTTTCTTTAGACTGATCTAAAACGGTTTAGTCAGCAACCCACTACTAAGCTCCGGATGAGCACTCACCCACCCAAATTGTTAAGCATCATAATGAATGAAGAGTGATAGAATTTTTCATTAATCTGTCTTTAAAAAACCTGTATTCTAGAAAAATAACTGTCTGGATCTTGTAAGTTAAGAGTAAAATGAAAGTCCATTGCCCATAATCATTTTAAGTTGACAAACACTTCTTTTTCTTCCTTTTTTAAAAAAACAAAAAATAAGCAGTGCAGATACAAACTACAACCTTATTAAAATCATCGAAAGAAAAGGAAAATGAAGGTAGTGGCTGAAATGTATTGCTTTTCCCAGGAGTCTTAGGTGGCCTCTGCCTTTTTCTCCCTTCTCGAGGCCTTTCAGAGATAATTTTCTCTTCATTCTGTCTTTTAAAATCTTATTTTCCAGGGGATAGATGGTCATATGTAATAATCACAGTGTTTCCTATGAAAAGTGTATTACAATTTTATTGGTAAATCATATATATTTTACTGTTTGAAAATATTTTAAAGTTGCATGGCAATTTGAATATATATATTCAAATAAATATGTGTATTTAAACATGAAAGCATTGACTTGTCAATATTAGAGGTATGCTGCACAAAGCAGTGCACCAGGGTTTAATTCTGACTTCCACTTAAAATGCATTTGCTCTTGGGCAACTTATTTAACCTTTCATTTATATAATTGAGATAATAAAATACATCTTACAGGTTGTTGTGAGAATTAAATATGTCAGTATACGTAAAGGTCTTATAAAATGCATGACACATGGTAAATGTTTCATAAATAATAGCCATTGTATAATAATAACTATCATTATATTGTATATAATATGCTGGCACTAGTGATAAATAATTAAAAACAAAAGGAACAAGAGATATCAAAATGAAACATTTGAGTGTTATAAATAAGAATGATCTGCCTATACTTAACAGCTAGTTCTTGAATAATATTAAACAGAAAAAAGGTTTTCTTTATTCAAGAATCGTAAACAGCAGTAGTCATTGAGAGCAGAATTCCTCTATTGTTCTTTGTTATTTTCCTTTCAGAACGCCTGGTATGTTTAATAGCTACTTGGTTATTAAGTGTATAAATATTGTATTAAACAATTACTATTTAGGTGGACTATATGAAAGAGCATTATTTCAATGACATTTTGTGTCCTTGGGTAAAATATTTTTGTATAATAATTAATGAAAGTTCTAGGCATTGGTTAATTTTAGAGTTAGGCTTTGTAACAGTGATAATATGGTAACATAATCAAGATCATGTCTATTACTTAAGTAATAGATTGTTCTCAGATTATGTTGTGACCTTAAAAATAATTTAGACAGCATTGGTGGTTTGGCATTTTTGGCTACCATGTTTTACCCACTTCTTTCTTTCTTTTTTCTTTTCTTTTCTTTTTTTTTTACCAGAAATGCCCTTCTTCCAAGTTTTCAGATATGATAATTTGCTTTCCAAATAAAGATGTGATGACTTCTATAAGAATGATCTAGTGTGATTTTATCCAGAGAGTGAGTTGCTGGTTATCAGTGGATGCCTCATATGCACTGCACCATTTATGAAAGGTAGTAACACCAGAATACCTTGATGAAACCTATAGATAAACCTTATATGAGGTGAATAAAATAATTAGAAAATTTAAGTTGGTTTATTATGATATATAATGAATATCAAAGACCAGCAGCTCATAGTGTAGAAATAATGGCATTAAGCAGAGTTAGTTATTCCCATTTCATAGTTCTAAAAATAGACACTATGATTAAATCATCTGAGATTAAAAAGAAATTTAAATATATTTTCCTAAAATTTTCATCTTAGTAGGCTTTTCCTAAAGTGCACATGATACAGGTTTCCAACTTACAAGGTTTTCATCTCTCGACAATTTTAGGTTAAGAGCATTTGAAAGAAAATAAATAGTAATTATTATTGACCTTTTTATAATGGTCAGAAACTGAAGGTAATAAACTGTGTTTCAATCTTTAGAGGAGCTGAAGTAACTAAAGAGAATCATCTTAATTAGGATCATTTCATTGTGCAGTTACATATGTTGATTTTTAAAGCATTTATTTTGCCAAAAGAAAGGGAGAAGACAAGGGAGATACGTGCAAACAGACAGAAGCAATAGAGCAACGTGCTTATATAACTCAAAATATTTCAGATAAATGTGCTCCCAAGAGAGCCCATTCAAATATGTGAAAAGGTGAAATCAAATTGAGCCAGTTTAAGGTAGGAGTGGGGTATCATCGCAAGTGGGACTAGATCATTACTGCTGATGACAAGTTACTGTTATTTTGACTGCGAATATCATTAAGGAATATATTACTTAAATTGGTGAGCTTTTTATTTAACTTACATCAGTTTCAGACTTCGGGGTTGTTATGCTTGCTTTCGGTCATTGCTAAAACTCTTACTGTTTTTCTGGGAACCACATCTTCCGTGCTTTTTCAGCCCTCCCTCTTCTGCCTCCTCTTTCCTTGAAGTGTTTCTTTTGTTTGTCTCCATTACACCAGCGGGCAGGGACACAGTGTTTCTGCACAGTGGGAGTTGGCAATCTCCGAAGAGGCTTTCCAGCATTGCTTTTTAGACTGAAATCATTACAATCTTCAATAGCTACTTGGATTAAAAAAAAAAAAAACTAGCACATTATTATTCTCAAAACCATCTCAATGTATAAAGAGGCTATTTGCTTGGTCTTCCCACCTCTCCCCCTTCCCTCCCGCCAATGGCAACCCCTGCTCATCCTGCTCCTTGTCTCTCTGGATGTTTTTCCTTCACACCCAAGTTTAGTTTGTCTGGTCCTGATTCACTAATTCTATTCAAATTGAGTATACAAATGCATTTTTTTCCCCTGTTGGTTCTGAATATTTTTGCACTGCTTATGCAAAGGATGTAGTCAGATATATCTTACATTTACTGATATTTAAATTATTACCTTGGAGACTGTGAAATATACTAGCACTGACCCAAGATAATATTTTCATATCCAAGAGTTATTAACATAAATTAATGGGAGAGTTGCCTTAGTAATAACACTGCAAGTAATTTTTTAAGTACATAGGAATTCTAGTTTATAGTTATTTATGTATCAAACACTGCTACCCTCTCTTTTTCACCAAGTCCCTAGTGTCTGCTTTTCACTGGTAGTAACATTTGTTTATGTAGATGCCCACGAGTGACCCGAAGTGCAGAATGGAAACTCAGGGTGTGAGCAGCCGTTTGCAGTCCCTTCACCCTGTGAAAGGGATTAGCGTAGGCGAACACATAATATTTCCAACAGGGGTTTGTGTAGTGTCGTCATAGGATTTATTTGTTCTCCTTGGTGAGCATAACTATAAATAATGAAAGGGAATGGCATGAATAAAGGGGAGAGTAATTTATGCACTTTATCAAAGCAGCATAACCAATTTATATCCTGCATCCTATTCAGATGAATGTATATTCAAATAAAATAAAAATAATATAATGTTTTTCATTGTTAGGTAAATGGAAAATGCACTAAAAAAGAAAAATATAACAAACATGTAGTAATTTGTTATTGGTGTTTCTTATTTTGATATCTTTTAAAATAAGTACTCAGCTAAATGAGTTAGAGTGTATATGTTCTTATTGGAAGCTACAGTTCTCCCCGGACAAGCCAGAGTTCCCTGGAGAGTGCGGTTAGTCAGTAATGCTCCTCCATCCTTCCATCTCTAGTCATCAGGCCTCAGACACAGCAGCCAGAAGAGTTAGTGATGTTTTTCTTTGCTCATACTAGTCCACTTTATCTTTATTTATCCCTAGTCTGCTTTATCTTTGCACCAGATTATAAGTAATTGGTTAAAATTATAAGCACACAGTCAAAGCATGTCCCTCCTTTTGTTAGATTTTATTTTTACCTTTCAGAGTTTTTATCCAACAGGAACAAATGCAAGTTTATCTAAAATCAGGTTTTAAGAATACAACTCACCAACATTTTATTGTTTCAAAATTCTGTGTGTAATTCAAGGTCTATGTTAAATAGAGTTTTTCCATGAAGCTTTTTTGAGTTATCTTGGACAGACTTCTGCTCTTTTGAAACTCTATGGCCCATTGTTTATACATCTCTCATGGCACATGTTAAGCCTCTACTTGCATCATAAATATTTGTGTAGCATTTCCTCTCTCCTATTGTTTCTAAATTCCTTAAGGAATAACATAATGTGTCCTTTTTCATTTCAAGCTCCCCCATACTTCTCACTCAGTACTTTATACACTGATACTTGTTGAACATATGACTAAAAGAAAATGACTATAGTTTATGATCTCTTTCCTGTGTTACGTAACCTCCTATGTCTGCACATCTATTAGAAAAAAAAACAAAACAGTAATTATGGCATTTATCATACAAGACTGATGTGAGAATAAATCAGCAATTTTTATTGTTTTCAGATCCAGAAAAATAAATCTGTATTAATATAGAAGTATCATAGGTGACATTTTCTTATTTAAAATAGTCACGAAAAATTTAATATAGCTTGCTTTTTCATGTTCTGCCAACAGAACTATAATGTGAAATAGAGTGAATAGTTCAACTTCAGTGTCGTATCTGCAAATTAAAACTCTTTCAAATGCACCAGTTGCTCAAAAGGTTATAAATGATGTCATTTGCACCCATATAGGGAAAGGCTCTTGCCTGACTTTTCAGATCTGTTTACAGAGATCCAAAATGTTCTGCCTATTTGTTTATCTAAAATATATTCCTTCGTGAATGCCAGAAAGGAATTGCTACTGTAATCCCAGGTATCAATCTGCTTCCTGTAGGATATTGCCTTATGATCCCTGCTTGGTCTTCTTTTATTTTTTTATAATCCCAAACCCTAGAGGCATCATTTCAGCCTAAGTCAGTGATTTAGAGGCTCTCATACTTTTATTTATAAATGTGTATGCCATAAAGAGTTACATAGCCCAGAATATAATGAAAACTGGTCACAAAATTTTGATTTGAAAATCACAAATATGTCCTAGTAAATATAGCTTCTGCCTAGCCATTTATTTTCTCGGTACTGGAGTTTCTGCCTCCTTGCATATGTCTGCAGTAAGTTCAGATCCATGATAGCATGTGGGAATCAGATTTCTGTGAGTCATGCAACACATTCAGCATATTGGTTAATGGGCTGCCAACTTTCCCAGTCATTCTTTCTTTTTGAGCAAAATCCAGGCCAAATGTAAGACCTAAAAGAGTTGCCTTTGGTCTTGGTATATAATAATATGTGCTGTGACTTTGTTCCCCTTGGGTCACGATGGAGGATCTAGTATTAGATTGTGAGGAAGAATGCAATGAACTTACCTTTCCAGAAACTTACCAGGTGCTTTATAGATATTATATCGTCTCCATACCCGACCAACTCCAGATAGTAGCTAATAAGAGCTGGATCAAAAATTAAATGCTGGTCTGCCTGACTTCTTTGATTGGTTGGAAGAGTCATTATTCCTGAAGTCAATTTTGACTGGCTGCTTCCAGGAAATGGTGAGAGGCTTTTGTCTTTTTAGGGTTAGAGTCTACTCTGTAGACACCACTTTATTTGCAAATGAATAGACGGAGAATGCCCAAGAAATAAAAGCAGGGCTTAATGGAGGGAGGGGAAGAAGAAAGAAAGGAGGAAAGAATGGAAGAAAAGGAGGAAGGAAGGAAGAAAAGAAAAAATAGAGGGAAGGAAAAGGATGAAAGGGGAATGGGGAAAGGGGAAGGAAAGATGAAGTCTAACAAATTCTTTGAAACATGCTTTTTTTTGTTGAGATAGGTTAAATAAGACCTACTGTTTTTGATTTAAATACATTAGTTTCAATTGAAGCACTCACGCTGACATAATAAAAGTGTTTTAAGGTAATGAATCATTATTTTAAAGGTCACCAATTAAACTCCTTCCCCTGAATAATTTTCCACCTGCCATTCTGCAAGTGGACAGCCCCACATGCACAGCTTTATCCCCTTGGACTGTGGTCTCTGATGATGCCTAAAGGTGGAAACAAACATACTTTCAAGCCCTCTAGATATGTGACTAAACTTTGTCACTCAGAAATATTTAGATGTGTCTGCCATTAGAAGTAGTTTTCTTTATCTCAGTTTTCATGTGCTTCTAGGATGTCTTAGAGAAATTGGCAGCAGATGAAAGTAACTATTTTCTATCCTATCTTGGAGACTTAATTTTGCATTTTATATACATACATGCTTTTAGGGCAATATTTGTTTCATACTGTTTATTGTAGTTCAGGTACTCATTCTCCTATGATGATAAGCACGACCCAGAGATAAGCCTGGCAGAGCTTTGTGCCCAGAAGCCTAGAAGAGCCTAGGCTAGAAGCTGGAGCATAGATCTTGGCCTTGGTGAGGAGAACCCAGCTGATGGAGATGAAGAAAAGAGTTCTGCAGGGGGAACCTCAACCAGAAATCCAGCTTAGTGGTGAAGTTAGGGGCAGATCTGGATTTTGTGGCATCCAAAGCTTATACAAATATATGGGGGGGGTTCCTTTTTGAGAAAAAAAATTAAAATTTTTACTTTTCAATGTAAACATAAAGAAAGACTCTATGGACAAATTGCATTTCTCACTCAGGGCCATGGAAGGGACTTATGCAAATGAGGGACCTTGAAGCTTAAGCTTCCTATAAAATTGCCTCTGAAATAGAGACAGTCTCTAGAGATTAGACATAGGATGGACCTAGCTACAAAGCAAAGGACTTGAGACCAGGACCAGAAGAAGATTCAAAGCAGAGCCTGGGAGAGGCAGGCAGTGGAAAGATAAAATGTCCAATCAGAGGAGGCAATAGCAGTGACTATTTATGGTTCACCCACGGTCTTCTGGGGTTTGGGGGAGATGGTACATATTTAAGATGTCGTTCTGGGCTGGACAGCAAGCATGGATATGCCCCAGTGTTTTAGGGTTAACCACCACAGGAAAATCATGTTTCGAATATGTTTCATGACTGATCCTAATCACTCAGAGTACGTTTGAAGTCTAAGGTTTGTATAAAAACAAAGAAATAAAGTTTTGTTACTGCCCCACAGGAGCTTGAAATATGTAGCAATAGCATGGGGAAAAAAATTACTGGTAGTTTTCTAACAGCTTGTACCTTAACTAATATTAACCCTCTGGGCATATTGTAGCTGTAAGGAATCTGGATGCAATAGTAAGCTTTGGTTGAAAAAATTGCACAGATCAATAGCTTGCATTACTGTAAAAATCCTTCTGGGCTTAAATTTTTATTTTCTTGTATTATGATAGAAACCCTGAAGAGCAAGAATGAGGGCTAATCAAAGAAATGGTAGAAAGCAGCATATGTGTCCCAATACCTGATGGTCTCCATCAAGGACATTATGGGTTCTACACTGAAAGCTATATAGTAGTAGAATTTGGTTTTTGAGACTTAACTCTCCACAGTGCTGTTTCAGGGTGCTTTTTAAAAGGTTTTTCTAGTAACCAAGTAAGTTTAATGACATAGCTTAAACTAGAAAAAATAATGTTTTTCAATAGACTGTGTCTTTTTGTGTGTATGAGAGGTTCCCATATATATAGTTATATTATTTGTTTCTCTTTTAATGTCCCATTTAAAACACTTGGAAATTAATCAATTGATTTTTCTCTTAGAGTATAACAATTTCATCATGTATTCTTGATGTTGATGGCTGGTGTTTCATATGTATCTACTAAAATTAGTTTTATCCAAAAATATAGATATCACTGGATAAGCATAAAATATAAGGAAACTAATTACATAGAGCTATATGTGGCTATGTTTTTTTTTTCTTTTTAAATAGTTAGGTATGTGAAATACAAAAAAAGATTAATGCTATAAATTTACAATACTGTTTTTTATTTTTAAACAATGCAACTTATTTGCTTCCTTTTTAGTCTGTCTCCTATTCAGGAGAAAATAATTGGTAATAGTTGACTAGGGTCTTAAAGAATGAGAGGATTAAGGAAGCAAAATCATATTATAGGGCAAAAAGATGGCACATGGACTTAACTCATGAAGGCGAGGAGGAAGGATGTAGGGGATTTGAGTCCAGAATCAAGTGTGAATAAGAAACTCACCTATTCAAGTGTTCACAGCATGAACTGATGCTCTCTGTTCACTGGCAGGGAGGACGCTCCAGAATTTCTCCTCTTCCTGCTGATATTGAACGGGATATCCTGCCTCTGTTTTTTCTTTCTTGGTTAACCTATATCAGTGATTGCACTAAGAGCAATCACTCTAAATTTCAAACCTAAAACCTAATTATTTCATTTTTTTCTTAAATCCCTTTACTAGTTCATTTTGATCTGTGGTACATTTTGAATTTTTTGAATTTATTTATTTTTATTTTTTTTGTGAAATGGCCTGAACAGTTTTGAAACAGAGACCATACAGTCTCCAGCCCCAGGTCCCACTAGTACACTCCTACCTTACCCGAGTCATATATAAATGGTTGTAGTTCCCTGCCAACTATTCCTACCTGTCCTGGTGCTGCTCGCTGTGCCTGGATGCTTTTTTTCTCCTATCTTTTTTCTTCCTGACCAAATAAAACTTGTAAAAGACCAGCTAGTACATTACGTGCTCCAAGAAACCTTCCCTGAAAACTTAGAGTCTGAGCTCCCTACCTAAATCACTATGTTCCCACATCACCCGAAGTGGCTTAAAAATCAGATTAGATTATATATTTGTTTTTCTGTCTTCCCATGAGGCTATTAGCAACTTGAGGTGAGACACTGTTTTAAGATTCCCTGTATTATTCTGACTTGTTCTATTGTTTGTGTAATAATAGTCTTAACGAAGAATAAGAGTGGCAAATAAATCATGAAGTAGGTTGAACTTCCTGCAAAGGCTTACGTGCAGATATTCAGGAATATTATCAGTATCTCAAAATGACCTCTCTTCTGTAATATGCTTTTATTTATATTCAGAAAGGTTCTTGTAATTGTTTGGGAACTTTCTGAACCAATCAACCCCTCTTTATATATGAGATGAGACTGAAGGTGAAGTCGGCTAGCAGAGCATATTACATAGTCACTGTTTCTAATAAATGTTAGTTGGATGGGTTGATGGATGCATAGATTTAAAAAAAATGATCTTTAGGAGTTCCCGTTGTGGCGCAGTGGTTAACGAATCCGACTAAGAACCATGAGGTTGCGGGTTCGATCCCTGGCCTTGCTCAGTGGGTTAATGATCCGGCGTTGCCGTGAGCTGTGGTGTAGGTTGCAGACGCGGCTCGGATCCTGCGTTGCTGTGGCTGTGGTGTAGACCAGTGGCTACAGCTCCGATTAGACCCCTAGCCTGGGAACCTCCACATGCCGCGAGTCCGGCCCCAAAATGACAAAAAAGGCAAAAAAAATGATCTTTAGAGAAAATTTGAAAATATATATAAATTGGTACTGGAGGCATTACTCTGAGTAAAATTTACTTGATAATATATCCCACCAATCCTCAGAAATGAGATTAAGTATCTATTTCAGTGTGGAAATTGATGACATCTTGCTGGAAAGACCTATTTAACACAAAAGAGCTACTAACACTTCTCACGTTTTAGGAAGTGATCTGAATTACAAGAAACTGGTTTGATGAAAAGAGGGTAAAACAGTGCTTATCACAGTACATAATGGTTGTATCAAGCCATTAGTTCAGGTCTCTGGGAACTTCTCCGTTATTGCTTTTTTTAATCAAATAAGTTTGAATCTGATTTACATCAGATTCTGTACCTAGATTTAACTAGAGATCAATTTTTATCACTTTAGAGCCTTATGCTAAAGCAGAGAAAAATAGCAAACTTCTCAAAAATAGGAGGCCAGCAAGAAGCGAACAATAAAAATCTGGAAGTGAGGATGCTGTGTGTAAAATGTCCATTTGCAAAGAGTCAGAGGACACATGATTATAGACTGAACGGGAGCTTCATTTTATTGGATAATCACATTTAAATTAATTTGTATTACCTCATTTGAGGGTTAAAACAAAAGCTTGCTAGTATTTAGGACTAGAATTTAAGAACAAGTAAATTAATATTTAAAATTTGAGCTCAAATCTGTCAGAATAAGAGCCAGAGAAGAAACTGAGGATTGGGAGAGACGATGCATTACTTTAGACAGATTATAGTGGAAACTGAGGTCTGTTTGGTGAGAGTCAGCATACTTCTATTAAATGTGAACTAACCTACTGACCCCTAACATGCCCATGGTGTCTTCATTCAAGAATTCTAGTGGGAATAGCACCAAAAAAATTAAGCATTCACTGACTTCGCTACTTTGTTTGTTTCTTCAATGAAAGGTCACAGTTGTTTATGTCACGTGTGCATTTGTGGAAAATTTGGGGATGGAAATCTCACAATGTCACCTGTGTATAGTAAGGCCTTTATGGTAACTGAATGAGGCTTTAAAATTCAGCGAATTTCCTTTTTGGTTGAATGTTTACTGAAATATTCTTTTGGTTTTCAGCTTTCATAAAACTATTCATATCTTTGTTTTCTTACAAATTACGATAGTCAAGAACATTCAGATGCTAGTAATTATTCCGGAGATATAACTTTGTTGTACTCTACCACATATACAACTGTAAAAATGGATTGAGATTTCCCAGAGGTTTACCTTCAGTAAATCCATACCATTGTGTTGGTTTTGATTTCTTACTTTTTCTTAGCACATAAGTGTGCCTTAAAATTCCATTTCATTGAATGCTGTGCTTGGTTGAATTTTGATTGATTACTCAATTAACTGATTTATTGGTAGAGTGGTTAAGAAAGGAGGCTGTAGGATTAGAACAGCCAAGTTTTGAATTCAAGCTCAGCAGTTTACTAGCTGAGTAGCCTCTAACCTCTCAGTAAGCCTCATTTTTTCAACCATAATATGGAGACACTAATAGTACCTATCTTGTTTGGCTGTTGTGATGATTAAATCAGAAAATGTGAATAAAGCCTTTTGAACTCTGTCTGACACATACTAAGCTTCATGTCAAATATTATAGTTTTCATGTGCCTAGATAAGTGGATTTATGGATTTTTATTACTCATTTAATCTAAACAAACTTCTAAAAGGAACGTGTGACCTAAAAAGCTTTTTTACAAAAAAACACAAATCAAATATAATTTGAATAAAGAAAGTAGGAACATTATGTAAAAAAAGGTATGGGCAGAGTTGATATTTTATTTTTTTTCACCTATAATGCAATGTGAGATCAATGATGACCTATCAGGTATAACAAAAAGTTGGACAAAGAAATTAGGCATCATTAAGAACTTTCCCTGATGTGTGATTTACATTCTCTATCACAGGATTGAAATTCACACAAGTTTATTCTGGGCCTGGAGATCTTAAGCAGTGATAGTATGATGTCATCACAATTAACACATTTAAAAAGTAACCATCTAGGTTATGAAGACAAAACTCTACAACTTGCTCAGCTACTTTATAATACTGTCATACTCAATATGCGTTTGGTATTTTTGCCATGAGTGTCTGCCATAGACATCTTTGCTACAAGCATTTTTGCTGCATAACTAATTTACCATAAGACAATTTTGCTGTAAAAGATAAAATAACCCCTTCTAATAAGAACACTAAAAAGAAACATGAAAAATGAATAACAAAATTAAAATGTGCATATAAAACATTTCAGTAAATTTAAAATACGTATAGATTCATGACAACACTGTACAAATAACTGATTTTATTTTGTGGATTGTACCTAAGCACTTATATTCATTCATCTTATTATACACTCTTTTTGCTTGTTGACTTGTCTGCTTATCCAACATGATGCTTTTCCTTTTTTGCTAAAGTTTCTCCTTCATTAAGAGAGGTATCAGTTTCCAAATACTGGGATGCATATTTGTAACAGAGCTTTGTATTGCCTTGTGAGAGCCTCTATACTGTTGTTTGTTCTTGGCATATTGTCACGTATCTCTCAATAGAAATTCCAAGTTCTATGGGAAATGTGGGTTCAACTGTATTCCTTTAAGGCTCTTGGCCTCTTTCTCCTCCAATATAGTGTATTTCAAAATAAGAAATCAAGTCTTATGGCAAATTTTCATTACCTGTTAGCTCCATAAAGCCATCAATAATGTCCCTAATTGGAAGAAATGCTAATGCATTTCAACCAGTTGAAACCACATTGTCAGACCAGCCTGTCAACCAGCTATTTTTATCTCTTGTGACAAAATTGACTTACAGCCAATTAGTTATGTGGCTAAAATGTTTACGGCAAAAATGTTTGTGGCAAAAATGTCAACAGCAAATATGCTTTCAGCAAAAAATTCCTAGGACTGTGAATATAGTACTTTATTCTGTCTGAACTTAGTGATGAGTGTTTAGAAGCCCCTTTTATTTTATATTGTTTTCGATGATCTACCTACCAAGTATATTACCCTTCTCTTGCCACCTCCACTGCAAGTCCCAGAAAGCTGGATACTCTATTTCCCAGTCTTCCTTGCAGCAAGAGCAGGCCATGCGTTCTTGCTATGGCCAGTGAGACGTGAGGAAAAGTCTGTTGGAGCATACAGTGATACTCTTTTGCTGACATAAGCATGGCTGGTACTGCTCCTTACCTCTGCCTTTTATCCTTGAATACAGTTTTTTTATTTAGAATGGTGGCAGCAGTTAAAACTAAGAGTCAAAAAGTACAGAGGTGAAAAAGATAACAGTCTGATGATATCAGTGCAGAAAGATGGAACAGTTTGGTCCTTGCTGACATTGCTGAGCAAGCTGCTCAAGCCATGGACTAATCGCCTTCCTCTAGGCTTTCCTTACGACTTATATGACTCTTACTCAGGCCAATGTGTTTCAGGTGTTCCTCTTAATTTGTGAGAATCTAGTAATGTGAGTTCAATCATTTTAACCATTTCTTTTATTGTTTATATCACACTCTGTTTCTCCAAATAATTGAAATGACTTAAATTATAAAACAGGACAAATTAGAATAAAATAGATAAAATTAGTTATCTAAAACTTAATGTCAACAAAGGTAAACTCTAACAGTTTCTCAGGGGAAGCATAGTTATTTTTAAGCACTCATTTTTAAATAGCATTTCTTATTTATGTTCATTAATGTTCATTTTGATATAAGGTCATGTCTTCTGCAACCTTGCTACATGAACTACAACGAGGAATTTATAGAGCTGTTTGTTGTATACATTCTTTTATAGAGTGAATCAGGATCATCAATAAACAACTTAAAGACATCAACTATATGTGGGGCCAACAGAACCCAGATATGACACTGTCTCAGGGGACATTTTTATTCAAAACAAATTTTAACTTGAAAGGGAGGAGATATCGTACAGTTTTTTCACTAAGTGTCATAATTTCCTTAGTTTGAATTTTGATGGGCACATAAGATCTGGAAGAGAACCATTCTACTCTCTGATGGAGACCAAGGGAGGAAATATTCTGTGTTTCTGGTTCAAGGAAGATCCATATGTTTCATAAGTGGTAAAACTGATTGTGTGTTCAGTACTCTATAAGCAATGCTTGAGGTGTATATGACGACTCATCACTGGATAGAAACCCATCACACTTTGCCTGAAGGTGGCCTCATGGACACATATTTTCTTATGAAACAGTATTGGATTCCTTATAACACTTAAGCTAGTGATAAATTAATTTTTAAAGTTATTCCCCATAGAAAATAGTCAGGATGATTTTGTCTGAAAAATTTTCAAAGCAGATATTATCACTACTCATAGTCATAGTATATAAAACAAAAACAAAAACTTACACAGGCCCCCACACACAGAAAAAATTCTAATGTCATAGTCCCATGCTTTGTCTACTTTTGAGCAATGTGGCTTCCATCTGAATTCACTAAGATTAATTCTTTGCAGAATACCAGAAAATTTAGATATTCCCTATAAGATATAATTTTGGCATTAAAATATTTAATATAAAACCATACTTTCTGACCGTGGTTTGTTGGGAAAACTTGTTTGTGACAATTAAATTTTAAAATCAATGGCTAGAGATCTTATTAGGAGAAATGAAAACAAGTATTTTCTTTATGAGGTACACACTAAATAGCACTTTCATGCTTTTTAGTATATGTACCTGAACTGAGAGGAATAAAGTTATATTCATTCTTAGTTACCACCTTAAGGAAAGAATGGGAAGGTAAAGTAAGCCAGACTTTTTATAGTCTGTGACAGGCTCTTTATTCTCATCTGGAAGTCTCTCTCTTTATATCAGAATTTAAAATTAATAAAGATCAAAAAAATTAGTAGGATATATATTTAGAGGGCAAACTGAAAAAAAAATGTTTATTGAATTAAGTACTCTACCCTGACCCCCAGTCTCAGGATTTTCCTATTTTTTCAGAGACATTAGGAATGATACCCTGGCACTTTAACTGGTAAGTGAACTAGTGTATGTTTAGAGTAAACATGCCCCCAGATCCTGTCATGTCTTTTTCTACATTCTACTGAAACAGCTAAGTTAAATATGAGCCGTGTTTTTCATTCTCCTTAACTTACCGCAGGCTTCTCCAAACAGCAAAATCGTCATTTTCTTTCACGGTTTTAGTTTGTTTCCCAGAGCACCACCATTAGTGTCTGTGTTTATCTTCTTTATCAAAACTTAGTCTATGAAGTCATTTTTTTATAATTGCCTTTTAGCTTAGGCACAAAAAAAAACTATTATTCTGAAGCTGGGGGAGCGTGCCACATCCACCCTGCCTGTGCTGCGTAAGCACTTTGAATGATGACAGATCAGAGAAGATGGGTCTGAATGCATAATTATCATGACATGCAGTTAATGTTGGTTGATAAAAGTAGGCACACACAATTAAGAGAACATGCTTGATACAACTAGGCAGTTTATTAGGGATCTGGGTAGACAACTGTGAGGAGTTACAAGGATTCATAAACTTCCTTTTGCCTCTTCGAATGTCACTGTCTTCGATTGTCTTCAGGGTCCCTATGTAAGGTTTGCCTCATGCATAATAATTTCCCTCTTTCCCCCCGCCCCATTCTAGAACAGTTTTGCCTTTTCAACTAGTTACTGTTACCACCATTTAATAAGAAAGCTTTGCTGGGCTTTCTAATCGAAAACTTGCTTTTATCTTTCTTCATGAAAGAATTGAAATGGCTTCTTTCAGGTTGCTGTAGCCTCTGGGGAGATAAGGACCCTGCGGTTAACAGGATGAGAGATTTTTGTTTAGAAATTTTTATTTAGACAATGAAAAATGACCTCTGTAAACTCAAAGCTATCTTATTTTGGGGCTTTAGGCTTCTGGCAGATAAATCAATTGGGCCCTTGGGATAGCAAAGGAAAAACCTTTGCAGTAACTATGTCAGGGCAACGCAATAGATTTGTTGTGAGTATGCAGTTGTGTTGAATGTAGAATACACTTAAAAATAAATATCATTTTATTTTCTATTAAATATTCAGGATCTGGATGCTACTCTCTTCAGCTTTTGCTAAGAAATCTTTATTTTTTGTGATACAAACTGGAGAATGCAGGTCTTTTTTTATGTGTAAAATATGTGGCTATTGTTGATATTTTGATTTTGACTTTTTAATTATTTACCTGTACATTCTCTTATGGGGGACTGTTTTAAGATTTAGACACTCAAAGTGATATTCTCATATTAAAAATTAGAATTTTAAACTGCTTGTTGTGGGTAAACAATTTCATTGTAAACTAAATAATACAATAGTAGTTTGTCTAAAATATGCTTTTCCAGATTGTCGCAGCATTTTTCACACCTGTTCATAGGCTCAAGGAGCTTTGCAGATCCTCACAGCATGAATTTGCACTGCATGTTTACTCCCTAAAGAAAGGGTGTTGCACTTGACTGTGTGCTTTTTTACCTATATCATGTGGAGTGCAGATTCAGGGTGAAAAGTTATGCAGAATAATCTGTAAATTTGACAAGGAAGCAAACCAGGAGACAGATGCTCTACCAACATGCATGAATGTGCAGTTACTGATAGGGGTGTTGATCAACCTAGTAAAGAAGCAGTTTCAAAGGGGTTAATTTTTTTACTGTACACAAAACCGCCCTATACATTTTGCAGTGTCATTAGGTTTATGATGCAAATTGATAGAATGCGTGGGAACAGAAATTAAAGTGTGCTGGAAAATAGAAGTGGAAACTGATTTAGCAAATATCACATGAGGTGTCATAATCAAAACAGTGGGAAAGAGGGAAGTGAGATTTGGGAAAATGACCAAGGAATATAAGAAAAAAATCATGTTCCCTCTTCTTTCTGTAACTTTAATTCTGCATAACCATTTTGGAGGGAGGGATAAATCTATGTGATCAACTTCTATCCTCACATTTTTTAAAAAAAACTTGTCTTTTCGTTTGCATCCTCCTAGAATTAAAGTAGATTAGTGTCAGGCTATGGTCAGAGTTAATGGATAAACCGTACTTTATTTTTTTCTAATTTTTAATTGTTTTTATTTTTATTTTTTCCATCATAGCTGGTTTACAGTATTCTGTCAATTTTCTACTGTATAGCAAGGTAACCCAGTCACACATACGCATATGAATTCCTTTTTCTCACGTTATCATGCTCCATCTTAAGTGACTAGATATAGTTCCCAGTGCTATTCAGCAGGATCTCTTTGCTTATCCGTTCCAAAGGCAATAGTTTGCATCTATTAACCCCAAATTCTCAGTCCATCCCCCTCCCCCTTGGCAACCACAAGTCTGTTCTCCATGTCCATGGTTTTCTTTTCTGTGGAAAGGGTCATTTGTGCTATGTATTAGATTCCAGATATAAATGGTAGCATATGGTATTTGCTTTTCTGACTTCATTTAGTACATATTTTATTTATTTTGACAACTCCCTCTATTTAGGACTTTGAATAATATAAAAATATGAAACAGATATTGCTTAAATATCTGTGATTTGGCCAATGATCAAAGGTAGAATTTAATTTTAGGGTTTCTGGGACAGATAAATTAGATTTGTATTCTGGTTTTCCTTTCTGGAAAGGAAAGAAGAAGAAGAAGATGGTCATGATAACAATCTCAAAGTATGAAGTTTAAATGAAAATTATGAAGATTAAGTGACATGATACATATCTGGCACATGCCTGTTTAGACACTATTTACATATATTCACTTATCTAGTCCTCACAAGAATCTTACAGGATATACATTACTGTAATAATCCCTATGACTGGAGAAAAAAAGGCACAGGGAAGTTAATTTATCTGCTAGTAAGTGGCTGGGCTGTCAAGTTAAGACACCTGTGCTCTTAACCCCTAAAATGTGATCCTCTACAGCAGGTGCGACTGTGCGTTCAGTAAAGGTAAGGATCCCATTGCTTCCTTCACTGAGTTCCCTTCGTCTACTGACCAGAGTATGTATGATCACCTCCTGTGACTTTGATATTAAAGTGTTCAGATTATTAAAGAAACCTATATATATTTAAATTTAAATGTCTAAATAAGTTATTAGAGCAAACCATGTATCTTTATACCCTTTTCTTTAAAATGATTCATTGCATCAGAGTATTTAGTTCAATAAATTATCAATCTTTATCATATCCCTATTATCACACTACCTACAGTTGATTATGCAGACTAAGTTTAGATATCTCGGTTTCTTTACCCATAAACATCTTAAAAAGTATGGAAAGAATAAATTTCTTTAAACCCAGTGAAAATTAATTTAAAATATTCTCACTTGACAATTTAAATAAAATCACTGTTTGGTTATATGATATAGATAATAATGAAAATAGCTCCCATGGGTTATCAGATTGAAAGATATTATATTTAGCTACAATTATTAATAAATGCTTTATGGAAAAATCTTTTAGTTTAAGCAAACTGGAAATTATCTGAAAATTTGGTTTTCGATACAAACTAAAAATAACGTAAGTGGTCAGTTATATTTATAAGCTATTCATGAGATCCATGCTTATCAATCTTCACCCCAATACGTGACTTCTTGTTTTTCACCTTTATGAAAAACAGTTGTAAATCCAGAGATGGGCTGCCCAAGGCAACAAAATAGTTGCAGTCATCACAAAGCCCATTTACTAAAGGTCCATACATGCTCTAAGGTGGTCCCAGACCCTCACTTGGGACTGTTTCTTGTGTTTAGTTATGTTTCCAAGGTGACTACAAATTCAAAAGATCAAGTGAGAAAGGAGAAAACGGGACTATTTTAGGTGTACGTAGATGACACTAAAGTCCTGTACACTTTTATTAATGCTTAGCTCAGTGTCTCCTACAGTGGTTGATGTCCTTAAAAATGTGTTGAGTAAAGTGGCAGAAGGGAAAGAGAAATCAAATTGCAAAAGTAAGTACACAGGTACAATTGCACAAGAGTCTATGATTATTTTCTATGGGTTCCAGTGCAACACTGTGAATCCCTTTAAAACACTACAGTATTTCATGCTTAAATAATGAGATTTCCTTATCAATTAAAGTTAAATCATGTTATAAATACTATGCTTAAAGCATCAGAGTAATGCATCAAATTACTTGAAAATATTTTAAATATAAGAGCTTTGTATTTTAAAGAATTGCACAAGAATTAAAAAATATAACAAAAGGATATAGAAAATAATTTAAAAAGAGAGATAAAAGTGAACATCAAAATAAATAGTAACCAATGACATAGCAATCACTACAGTAAGATAAATGAGAGTAGCAATCAAGGTCCCAACCAGAAATAGATGGAATATCTGTTTGGATAAATTGAGAATTGTTATTTGGAAGGGACTATTTACAAAGGTATGGATAGGGTGAAGGAGAAGCTCAAAAGATGAAGGTTGTAAAAACAAAAACAGAGCTTTTATCACTTTGGTCCTAAAGGGAAGAGAAGGGGTAGTTAACCAAAATCCAGAAAGAGAGATATTAATTGGAGTGGTTGAGGAACATTGCCAACTGAGAAGACCTAGCAAGGGAGAAGACAGGATAATGAATATCCTGACCTCACTCTCCTCCATCCTTCCAATTTGTTGCTGGTTCTACCTATTGGCAAAATCCAAATATAAGCTGGAAGGCAAGGAAAAGTGGTAATGGAGTCCATGTGGGTCAACTTGCTCATGGAGAATGACTCTAGAGACACCAGTGGAGGGTACCTGGCATTATGGGCAAAAGTGAAATAACATCTCAAAGCACTGAGCATGAGGACACCATTAAAATCGTTGGTGAAACTTGAGCAGTAGAAAAATTGAATTATTTTGAAAAATAATTAAAACTTTGGGAAATAAGTTTTCTGAAAGACACCAAAGGAAACGTGGATTTTTTAAGTAAAGGTGAGGATGTAATTGTGTGTGTGTGTGTGTGTGTGTTTGTTTGTTTATGTACTTGTGTGGAGATGAGGGAGGGAAGACTACAAACTAGAGAATATTGGTTTGAAAACAAAGTTTCTATTAAAAGCTTTAGTTATTTGAGAGCAGACACAGTACTGTACTCTACCTTGTAATCCATATCTGAACACAAAGCCTGGATTAGGATGAAGCCAATGAAATGCAAAATGTAAACAAGCACCGGTACTCAATAACTAAGATAAATATTTGAATACCATGTTTTAAAAATGCAAAAAAAAGTGTCACAAACGAAATATCACATTTTAAAATAAGTATAGATTTCTGTTTCTTTTCTCCACCCAGCATAATTGTAAGACCAATGGTTTCCAAACCTCTGTAATCCTCCAGCTTGGCGAGTGGCACAGTGCACACTGACTGGTTTATAAGGTTTGAGCATGTCATGGAAACATATTGGATAGTGTGGGGCTTTTATATATAATCATGGTTTTGATTGTGGAGTTATATTGACTTTTTTTACTAGGTTCAAAACATGGGAAGATATTTGATAAGTTGTACAGGGGTGCATATTTTTCTTTTTTCCAGAAGCTTAGGGTGACGCAGCATGAGACTGCTGAACACCATGCCTATTACATTGCTGATAATCGGTATTTATTGAATGAAAGAATGGTTGAATGAATTAATGATCATTTCCTTCTCCAAATATGAATTACTAATATTTAGTATTCCTCCCAGTTCATATTTTTTCTTCTTGCTGAATAACTTAATAGCCTTTATTTGATGTTCAAAGTTGCAAGGGCAGTTTTAGGAACATGAATAGGGCTATATGGCTGCTCAAAGACGGCTGCTGTAAAAATCTCATAAATAATCCACTAAGTAAGACATTTTGTAATAGTTTACTAAAATTGCTGAAGTTGTGTTTTTTCTTTTTCCTTTTCCTTCTGTACTTCTATATAGAATCTTTTTTTAAAAAAATTATAGTTGATGTAAAATATTACATAATTTGCTGCTATACAATGTACAGCTCTAATTTTTTAAAGTTATACTTCATTTATAGTTAGTATAAAATATTGGCTACATTACCTGTATTGTTTAATATATACTTATAGATTATTTTATACCTAATAATTTTATCTCTGAATTCTCTACCCCTCTATTGGTCCTCCTCTTGTCCCGCTCCCCACTGGTAACCTCTAGTTTGTTCTCTATATATGTGAATCTGTTTCTTTTTGATTATATTCCTTAGTTTGTTGTATTTTTTAGGTTATATATGTAAGTGATATAAAGCAATATTTGCCTTTGTCTGACTTATTTCACTTAGCATAATACCCTCCAAGTCCATCCATGTAGTTGCAAATGGCAAAATTTCATTTTTTATAGCTGAGTAGCATTCCATATTCTTAATCCATTCATCCATTGATAGAAATCTAGTTTGCTCCCATACCTTGGCATTTGTAAATTATGCTGCTATGAACATTGTACTGTATGTATCTTTTCAAATTAGTATGTTTTATTTTTTCAAATATACACCCAGGAGTGGAGATGCTGGGTCATTTGGTAGTTCTTTAAGTTCTTTAGGTTTTTTGAGAAAATCCATATTCTTTTCCATAGTGCCCGCACCAAGTTACATTCCCATCAGCAGTGTACAAGAGTTCCTTAGTCTCCACATCATTTATTCATGTTCTTTTTGATGGTGACTATTCTGACAGTTGTGAGGTGACATCTCATTGTGGTTTTGATTTGCATTTCCCTGATGATTAGAGATGTTGAGTATCTTTTCATGTGCCTGTTGGCCATCTGCATTTCCTTTTTGGAAAAATGTCTATTCAGGTTTTCTGCCCAGTTTTAAAAAAAATATTTATTTATTTTACTTCTATAATTATGAAAATAATACATGTTTATTTCAGAAAACTTGGAAACATATAATGAAGTTTTGACAAATCACCTCCTTTGCCTCTTATTAAAAATAATCACTGATAACTTTTCAGTATTACCATATTTTCCTTTTTCTAACTTAATTTTTTCCTGCCCATTTTTAATTGGCTTATTTATTTTTTCAATGTTAAATTGTATGAGCTGTTATACATTTTGGATATTAACCCCTTATTGATCATAAAATTAGGAAGTATTCTTTTCCAATTCTGTAGCTGTTTTTTTCTGTTTTCTTGATGGTTTCTTTTGCTGCGCAAAAGCTTTTAAGATTAATTAGGTCCCATTTGTTTATTTTTGCTTTTATTTCTTTTGCTGTAGGAGATAGAACCAAAAAATATTGCTATGACTTATAGTAACAAGTGATTACCATATACCTAGATTCTTCCTCAGTTTCTTCTCAGTCCTATTTAAAGCACACTTTTCATACTCAATTTGGTTAAACATTCTAAATAATCAATATCAGAACTGGAAAATTTTAGATTTTCAGCATTCTAAATTGCCATGTATTCTTTCCTTAATTGTTTCCTGCTATTATTCACATTTGTTTTTTATTTAATTAACAAGATCTCTTGTTTGGAGCCATATATATCTTAAAACTGTGTACATCTTAAAATTCTCTGCAATACCTATCAGATCAGGGCATGATAAGTATTAATTAGAACTATCACAGTAGAAATTATGTAGCAGCTTAACTTTCTAATTGCTTTGATCATGTACTGTTCTTTTAAGACCCCGATGGAATAATGCTGATGTTTACAACAAATGTAATTTCTTATCCTTGAAAGTCTTTCTTTTGGTCTCTATTTTAATGTCTCACATTATTTTTTTGTTAGACATAGATGTTGTGAAGAGAGACTCATGTATTATTTATCTTTTCCATAACTAATATCTGAAAAATACAAAGGTGAAATTTGACATAGGAAACTTTTATCCAAGTGCCAGATTGTATAAATGCATGTGGTCAAGATGCATTTTTCAGAGTTTTTGGAGAGATTATGTGGGATGTTGACTTTGTGATTGAATAAGAAATAGTGTCCCTCACATCCTATATATTATTTATGATTCTATTTTTAAAAATATTTTTTCATGAGAATATTGTACTTGATCTTCAAATTGTCCATTTGTTGGGACCAGTTCACCTACTGGTCCATATCCACATAACTCATGCTTTACTGTCATAGACTGATGTGACACAGAGTAATAGAATATGATGCATTGCCTGAATTTAAAGGAACATGGACTATTTCTGGATCTGCCATGCAGCATGAGATCTGTATCACATTTGAAACAAAGCTAACCAAGCAGACAGAGCAGAAAGATATCTATAGCATTCATTAATCAGGGTAGAGTACATATATTTTTCAGCATCTTACTCTATTTGCTTGGTATAGTTTAAGCATGAAACACAACAAAAATAGCCTAAGTGACCGTGCACATTGCTTCTTACATGATTAGCCTTTGAGAATTATCCCCTAAAAAGGCCAAGCAATTCAGTTTGGTTGAAAATTGTTAAACAGGTTGTATTACATACATTCTTTTATTCCACCTTTTCTCACTGGGGGTCCATTAAATATTCTACAATGTATGCATTTTATCTCTATATAAGTATTTCTGTTAGCACTGAGCTATGCTACTATTGGCTATTTAAAGCCAATTAAATTCAAAATAATTTAAAGCATGTAATTTAAAATAATTGCAAATATAAAATTATCTCAGACTTGAAGTAATGAACAAAAACATCATGGTATAATCAACCAAAAGATGTATATTCACTCTTAGAGCAGAACATAGTTTTGGGTGAGATTTTAGAAACTCTTTGAGGCATAACTGCCACAACACTTTTAAGAAGACAACTTACCTCTCTCCTTACTCTGTGGGGGTGTATTAAGCCTTTTCAAGTTCTTTTCACATTTTATTCTGTCTTTCCTATGGGATTTTAGCATATAACATCCTTGAAGTAGAACCACTGCTTCTTCCTCCATTCAGATTATTTATTCACCAAGGTCAGAGAGACAAAAACTACCAAAGATGAGACTGGCACATGTGTCTTCCCCATCTGGCCCTATTATGGAAGGAAAAGGTAAAATGCCTCTAGCATTACTGAAATTAAACATCTGTATAATGCAAACGCCACCCTTATCCAGAATTTCATTAATCCTTTTTCTGTTTCTTGATTTTCCCCTTTCTTTTCTGTCATCCAGATGCCCTCTCTCTTGCCTTCCCTCACAGCCATAGCTACATTCCTCCAAGATGATTATTCCTAGGACTTCCGGTTATCATTTGAATGAAAACACAGGAGTAAATGAAATTCTGATACAGAGCTTCTGACCATAGTAGAATACCTGCTATATTCATAGTACACTTAGAATAAATAGTTGATGACTAACTGACCAATAGGTATATGTGTATATTGGAAAAGACTGTAAATGGGTATAAAATAATTAGATTCATGATTCCTGAAAATAGTAACTAATCATATTTTAGATTATCGGATTGAGTATCAAATCTGCCATGAAATTTTAGTGCCCAGAACGGCATTTGTAATTTTCATTTCTTTTCTTTTTTTCATATGAAGTTATGGTTTGAAATTCTAGAGTAATTCAAATGAAGAATGTTAGGGGAAACTGAATCCACGTACACTCATGGATTGTGAACCTCTGGATCAGAGTCTTCTCTGTGTTAATAGAAACATATTCAGTTAAATACCAGATAACAGTAATTAGGTCCATCTTTATATGTGTAAAGTTTTAAAAATAGTAATCAAAGTAATAAATAGATGATCAAAAATTTATTTCTCATTCTAATATCTAGTAATAACTAGATTGATATCTGTTTAAAGTGGAGGTTAATAACAACAGTATGAACATTTTATTCAAGGGAAGGATACAACTTTATAGAGCCATCAAACAATGTGTTATTAAAATTGGCAGGATCGTGATTAGGAGATTTGGTTCTGTTGAACTAATAAGACACTGAAGTCACTAATAAATCTCACTTTGTACAAAATATTATATGAACTGGGATTCTCTGTACTAAAATGTTAAAATCAAAATACAAAGTCATATTACTTATGGAGCTGGCCCTGTGCCTACTTCTTTCTACATTTAACTTAACATTAGCTATTGACTAAGGGATATATGAGAACCTATGCTGTTGCATTTCAGAGAAAACAGAGTCTAACGGACTCTGATGCCATTGATGGCTTCAGGGACAAAGTGGAACATGTCTTGATATTTACTATGTATCAAATGTTTATATCCTCCTCAGATCCGCACATTGAAACCTAATGTCTAATGTAATGGAGGTGGGCCATTGGGAAGAGCATAGGTCTTGATGGAGCCCTCATAAGTGGAATTAGTGCCCTTTTAAAAGAGATATGAGGTAGTTTTCTCCTTTTTCTATATGAAGGCAGAGAAAGACACCGTCTCTAAATCAGGAAGTGGGCTCTCATCAGACACCCCATCTGCTGGCACCTCAATCTTATACTTTCCAGCCTCAGTAGCTATAAGAAGTAAAGTTCTGTTGTTTATAATTTACCCATTCTCTGCTATTTTTATGGCACCCCAAATGAATTAGGGTAATCCTTAAAGCTAGGTAGCATTTGGCTCAACATTCTAGGATTGGGGGACAGAACGGGCAAACATATATGGAGGTGTGCTCAGGATAATAAGCACTTCAGTTTAGCTGGAGACCCTGTAAAATGATCATAGGACATACCATTGCAAAACAGTCTGGAGCAAAATTTTAGGTTAAATACTTTCACTTCTTGGAAAAATTGAATAGCATCAAATTTTACTTATCAGACTTATTGTAATTTCACGCTGTTTTTATGTATCTACATCTAGGATATTTCTTCCTAAGACTTCAATTTGCATAAAAATATTTTAAATTAGATAGCTTCTTATATATAAATTAAAAAAGGAAAACATTTAAAATAAGACTTTACGAAAACACAACCATTGAGTGTCAGTTGATTGTTGTGAGTAAACCTAGACTTGTTAAGTTCCTTATTCCTTATCCTCCATATTTTGTGATTCTTTACGTTTTGCATCCTTCAGAGAAGTGAGAAAATATTTGTGTAGATACCTAACTTATTTCTTCACTTTTCTTTTCCTCTTCCCTTCTCTCATTTCATTCTGTTTTCTGTAT
The DNA here is from genome assembly GCA_004024745.2 of Catagonus wagneri. Classification (NCBI taxonomy): domain Eukaryota; kingdom Metazoa; phylum Chordata; class Mammalia; order Artiodactyla; family Tayassuidae; genus Catagonus; species Catagonus wagneri. Next base: position 9,389,228 of record PVHT020000079.1, read on the forward strand.
GAAACATTAAAATGTTTATAATTACAATTCCTCTATTCCTTTTACCTTCCTTCGGTTCACTCATTTGAGTCCTCCAAATAAGAAATAGTTGTATTATGTTTGGAAATGTTTGGTGTTTCAAAAATGGAATAAAAAGTAACAATTGATAAAGAGTATGTGTTTCCCTTATTAACAGACTAATTCTAGACTTAATGTTTATCATTGCTTATGTGACTGTTTTTTATATATTTGAACTGCTGAAATAGAAAAGATGACCAATAAAGGCATAAACACAATTTTAAGTTTAATTGATTTCATTTAGCACTTTAATTTAATAGAAATGTTGACATATATATCTTGATGTTCATGGGATTCTATAAAAAAATATGCTGATACAAGAAATTGCATTTTACTTTAATATTCTCCCAGTGAAGTCATCCTATGCTACCAAATATCCTTCAAAACAAAACCTGCTAAAATTTTAAAGATAGCATCCTTCTAGCAATAAGAATTTCTTCAGAAGTAGAACCTTTTCCAAACATATTAATATCTTCAAAAAGATGATAACCCTGGCAGGGATTAGACTGTCTCCAGGGTTAAAACCATAATCTGGTAAATAATTTCAACAGAGGACTTCTTTACTCCCAGAATAGGGAAATTTCTCACCAGGGAATCTCACAGATATTCATTTCTTCAAAGACAGGACCTTTAAAACATTTTAGAATCTTCAAAGTGGGAAACATGTCACCCCTTAGCAAAATGAAGTCCTTTAAATTAGGAGCCCAAAGCATTATGAAGACTCTGAAGGAAAACTCCCAAAGCTCTATAAGATACTGTTTCTAGTATCCAACTTTCAGATTATAATTTTTAAAAGTTATGCAAATTATATGAAATTTGCTTTAAAATATAAACTATTTTTTAGGTTCATAGCAAAATTGAGCAAAAGTACAGAGAGACTCCATATATTTCCTGCCCCAGCCATGCCGGGCTTCCCTATCAATATTACTTACCAGAATAATATTTTTGTTACAATTGATGGACCTACAATGACACATCATTATTTTCAAAGTCCATAGCTTACGTTAGGATTCACTCTTGGTGTTTGGACAAATGTGAATATGTATTGACAATTGACGATTGTATTGTAGAGTAGCTTTTCTGCCCTAAAAATCCTCTCTGCTGTGTCTGTTCATCCATATCTTCCCCCAAACCCTGTAACCACTGATATCTTTACTCTCTCCATAGTTTTGCCATTTAGTTTGTCATTTAGTTGGAATCATATGGTACATATCCTTTACAAATGGGCTTCTTTCAGGCAGTAATATGCATTTAAATTTCCTCCATATTTTTTCATGGCTTGATAGCTCATTTATTTTTAGCACTGAATAATATTTTATTATCTGGATGTACCATAGTTTATTTATCTATTCTTCTACTGCAGGACAACATAGTTGCCTCCAGGTTTTGACAAGTAAGAATAATGCTGCTGTAAACATCCCCATGCAGTACAAGTTTTCAACTCCTTTGGTGGACACCAGGGGGCGGAATTGCTGGCTAGAATGGCAATAGTACATTTAGTCTTGTAAGAAAATGCCAAACTAACTTTCCAGGTGGCGCTATCATTTTGTATTCCCACCAGCAATGAATGAGAATTCCTCTTGCTCCACATCTTCAGCAGCATTTGGTGTTGTCAGTGTTCTGGCACTTGATAATTCTAATAGGAGTATAGTAATATCTCTTCCTTGTTTAAATTTGCACTTACGGTATGACATAGGATGTGGAGCATGCTTTTATATGCTTATTAGTATCTGTATACCTTCTTTGGTTGGGCATTTGTTCAAGCCTTTGTCCCATTTTTAAGCGGGGTTATTTGTTTTCATATTGTTGAATTTAAAAAGCTTTTTGTATATACTTTGAAACAGTCCTTTACCAGAAATGTCTTTTGAAAAATTTACTCCCAATTGGTGGTTTTTTTTTTTTTTTTTTTGGTCTTTTTGGGGCTGTACCTGTGGAAGTTACCAGGCTAGGGGTCGAATCAGAGCTGTAGCTGCTGGCCTATGCCACAGGCATAGCAACACAGGATCTGAGCCGTGTCTGTGAACTGCACCACAGCTCACAGCAATGCCAGATCCTTTTACCCATTTAGCAAGAGCAGGGATCGAACACAAGTCCTCATGGATATCAGCTGGGTTACTTACCACTGAGCTACAGTGGGACCTCCAACATCTCTTATTTTTTGCTAGATTCTTATGTGTCCTAAGGTCCTTTTCTAGATTGCTCATTTGTCCATTGATTGGTTTGTTGATCCTAACATCGGTTTTAATTATTTATTTTAATATTTGATAGTACAACTACTCCAGATCATTTGTTCCCCCCGACCCCCCCAGTTTTAATGAGGGCTAGCTTGTCAATTCTTTCTTCTATGGGTCATACCTTTGGTGTTGTAAGTAAAAAGTCTTTACCATACCTAAAGTCGTCTAGATTTTCTTTTGTGCTATTTTCTAGGAGTTTTGTAGTTCTGCATTTTCACATAGGTCCATGATACATTTTGAGTTAATGTTTTTTGAATAGTGTAATGTCTTAGTGTGTATGTCTAGATTCTTTTTTTTTTTGATATGGATGTCTAATTACTTTATCCTCATTTATTGCAGCATTTTGCACTATTGAATTATCTTTGTTTTGCTTTTTTTTTGCTCTTTAGGGCTGCACCCGTGGCATATGGAGGTTCCCAGGCTAGGGGTCAAATTGGAACTACAGCTGCTGGCCTACACCACAGCCACAGCAACACCAGATCCGAGCCACATCTGTGACCTACACCACAGCTCATGGCAATGCCAGACCATTAACCCATTGAGCAAAGCCAGGGTTCGAACCTCATGGTTCCTAGTCGGATTCGTTAACCACGACGGGAACTCCTGTTTCTGGGCTTTCTATCCTGTTCCACTGATCAATTTGTCCAGACTTTCACCAACACCACACTGTCCTAATTAGGTAGTTTTATTTTAATTCTTGAAGTCTGGAGTGTCAGTCCTCCAACTGTTTTTCACCTTCAATAAGGTGTTGACTTTTCTGGGTCTTTTGCCTTTCCATATAAATTTTTTTTATTTTTAATTTTTTTTAATACCTGACATTTTTTTCCCTTTTTCATGCCCTCACTTGTAGCATATGGAAGCTCCTGGGCTAGGGGTCAAAGCATAGCTGCAGCTACCAGCCTGTTCCACAGCCACAGCAATGCGAGATCTCTGCCGTATCCGTGACTTACACTGCAGCTTGCAGCAACACCAGATTCTTAATCCTCTGAGCTACAACAGGAACTCCATTAATATAAACTTTAAGATCTGTTTATTGATATCCACAAAATGACTTGCTGGGATTTTAATTGAGATTTCATTGAATCTACAAATCAATTAGAAGAACTGACATCTTTACATGAAATTTAATTTTAAAATGCTCCTATTTGACTTAACAGTTTTAAGTGATAAGTAGAATATAGTAAGATCTAGTTATAAAGCAAATAAGATTGGTATCAAAAACATAGTATCTATATTCTTTTAACTGTAATACAAGGATCTAAGAAAATATATGAAGGGTGAAGAGAAGAACCCTGTGGGTTTGAATTGTGTAAAGGTAGTTTTCTCTCCTTCATGTTCCTTGTAAGCTAGAGGAAGAGCCTATGAATCAGAACAATTTGTCTGATAACAAGTAAATCACCTGGACTGCTATGCTTTACTCTTTAGGAAAAAGTTTTATCTGCTTCATCTACCTGACAGAGCTGTTGTGAGACTGAGTTAATACTAGGGAAAACTATGAAAAGTGATGAGTGCTAAGCCATCATCATCACCATGGTCATCATTGCCAGTTTTGTAATCACCTCCATTTTACATTCCAGAAATTTGTATGTAACTAAAGAATATATTTTTTGTTTAAATTTGAAATTTGATTAGATTATAAGAGTTTTGTTTCATTTTTTTTTTTTTTTTTAGGGCCGCAGGTGTGGCATATGGAAGTTCCCAAGCTAGGGGTTGATTCAGAGCTGAAGCTGCCGGCCTACACCACAGTCACAGCAACATGGGATTTGAACCGCATCTGCCACCTATACCACAGCTCTTGGCAATGTGGAATCCTTAACCCGCTGAGCAGGGTCAGGGATCAAACTCACATTCTTATGGATACTAATCGGGTTCATTTCCACACTGAGCCACAATGGGAACTCCCTGGGTTGTGAGTTTTGGATATGAAGTGGTATTATGATTTCAAATAAATTTAATGTCTAAGAAGCTATTGAAATGCATAGATGTTAGGCAGAATATAGAAAATATTTAAAGTAATTTTTACTTATTATTTACTATTTTTATTATTACTTATATATTTACTTTTCATTATTATACACATATCTGAGTATCTTTATAATAGAAAATATAATTTTAAATTTATTTATAGTATTCTATTTCTAAAAAGATATGAAAAACTGACTCAGAATATATTAAATTTAAGATTATGGGGATCAGGAGCAGAAAGTGGGTTAGGTTAATCCTCTTATCCCTCTTCAATTACTTGTTTTCCCAAGGTGGTGATTCCATTCTGCATTTGAAAGAGGGCTAAAATATGGGGGAGCGGTGTCTATAAGACTTGAATATATATAGAACAAAACTCAGTATAATATATGATAGTGATTTATATTACCAATTAAAATGTACACACGGTTAGAAGACATCATACACATAATGGAATGGATTTGAATTTCTGAATTGAAATTGTGGTTACAAAGGTTTTGGGTTAACTGATATTACATTTTCCTGCCTATTACTTTCTATATATTATTCATTACCGATAGAAGCCACTTCACAAATCTTTGTACTTCCATATTTCAAGACAATCTTCCACCTAGTAACACATTCAGTTAAACATTCTCAGGTCTTTAGCTCTATAATTTTGAGCAGCCTAATTTTTTTTAATGCTCAACAGTTTTCTGATTGGAATACTGAGAGTTGTGATTTCTCAGGAACAGGTTTATCTTAGTATTGTTGCCATGTCAGTTGCTGATTGGGAGCAGCCTGTGGGAAGCACAGCTAAAATGCAAACACTGCATTTGACATGGACACTGAGACCAAAGGTCAGTTATCCTTAGTCGCAGTCGTGAGATATCTAAAAAGCATATTTTTACGGCCACTGCAGTGGGTGAGAACTATTTTATCATTGGAGGAGCTACTAGGGCCAAGAAAATGAAAGCATCAAAAGAAATCCAAAGTATTTAAGCATGTGTTATATTCCAGGCATTTAGGGTGTTTTCAAGCTTGTTAGCTCTTTTCAATCTTACAAGAACCCTAAGAAATATTTCTTATTCTCATAAAAATATATAAAAGTGAAGTTTAGATGACTGACATCATCTTAATTTTAAGGAGATATTTGCATAGTAAATGATGCTGTATTTAACTCAGTTTTTAAGTGAGTGCCTTTGTCGGATTGTAGAAAATATATTTTGTTTTTAGGAAATGAAAAGAATGATAAATCATAAAGTAATCCTTCTTTATTCAGTTTTTAAAAAGGTTGCAGCAAGCTTTCTGGTTCCTAGGAGTTTAGAGAAAACAACATTTGTAACATTTAGAATAATTAACCATAGACATTTCTGTCTATTCTGCAGGCTCCCCGGTGTTGCCTTAATTGCAATGTCGAAAGTCACATGCCTTTGAACTTTAATTTTCTCATTCCAAATAAGAAGAATCTGACAAATAAGAATCTTTTTGTGATCATAGGTCACAAAATATATACTAACAAATTTCTTCTGCTATTGAATCTTTCTGCTTTAATAGAAGATTTGAGGGAAGCACATGTGAGATGCTATGAGTCTCACAGAGATAGAATAACCAGTGTGAAGAATCCCGGTTTCCTGTTTCAAAGTAAACTGATCAGCATTAAAATAAGATTTTTTTTCCCAATGTCAAGAATAATGTCCAACCAATGAAGATGAAGGGCCATGTGTTAGCTTAGTGGTTCTTAAATTTTCTGGTCCTGTGTATTTTGTTTTGTGGGTTATATATGTCTATTTACTATTAAAAATTAAAACTCAGAAAAAGCTTTAAATAATTTAAAACAATTAAAGATAACAATACTAAACTCCTTACATGCTAACATAGATAACATTTTTATGAAAAATAACTCCCAACAAAAAGAACTAAAGGAGAAAAATGACATTATTTTCCACTTTAACAAATCTCTTTAATGTCCACATTAATAGACAATACTCAGTTCTTATGTCTGTATCTTCATCTGCTGCAATTCATTCTGATAATTGAAGTAATGGAGACAATATGGTCTCACACAGATATTTAGTTTTCATCACATATGACTGTAGGTATTCTTTTGTACTACACCAAAACTCAGCAAGTGGTTGTTTTTTAAAGATTAGAGTGTAAAATCTGAAATCATATCAGTATGTGTTTGACATTTTATTATATTAAAGTCCATTAGTTTACTGTACATTTGAATGTATCTTTTATCATTCTATTACATACATGCATTAGTCTTCCAGAAAATATTACATCGTGGAGTTATGCAGATTTTCATATATCAAAATATCACATTGTCAATAACACCACCAATTGCATCAGAAAAAGCATCAGAAAAATCTTAAGTATTGTGAGGCCCACATTTTTATAACTTGCAGTAAATTCTGTTGGTTTCTTCCTCTGACAGGTTTAATTCAGTCATTTTTGATAAAACAGCTGCTAAATATTCATGTCTGAATAACTATAGTTTGTTATTAATCCTTTCAAATAAAATGAGATTCCATGAAAGATTGGCAACTTGAGATTCAGTTGCACCAGTGCTTTTCCTCCAGATCAACTTCACGTTTCAGTATACAGCAGAAGTACATTTTGTATGCTTTCCATTTAATCACATGGAATATTAAAATGATGTGTACTCAAGTATCAAGGTTGAATGAAGTTACAAATATTTACTGCTTTACCTGATCACGATCTTAAAGGAAATTATTTATTAATTAGTTGAAATATTTATTTATTATCTGTGAATCTGTGGTGGTGAGAAATAGTATGACTAATGGTGGTTTGGTTTGGTGCAAATGCCAGCAATTTTATCCACTTTGCTTTTTCACCATCAGTGTAATTCTGAACACAGTAAAAAAAAAAAAAAAATCCAGTAAAGTTACAGCAATAGTTTTGATCCTGTGTACCCACTAGATCTGAGTCTGCAGGCCACACTTTGTAAGCCTCTGTTCAAGATTGTAGTTAAGAACTCTTGAGACTGTTCTAGAATATTTGATCCATGAGGGCAGGAGTCCATGTTTTGTTCATTTATGTTTCCCAAGCATTTAGAACAGTCTCTAACACATGACATAAGTATAAAGGTATTGCTTATTGCATTAAAGATAGAAATACTGAATACATGAGTTACACTCCCTCACCTCTCCCTTAACCCCTCAACACAAACTGGGCTATGTGCTGGGTGGCATTGTGCTAAGTGGCTTTATGATTTAATTTTCTCATCTGTAAAATGGAGATAACATCAGTACCTAATTTATAGTTTCGTTTTAAAGATGAAATGTCAAAATGCATCAAAATGCTTCACAGATGATCAGTACATAGCGGTGGTGTTCCCTTACTTAAAAATGTATTAAGGAGCCAAGGTTCTCTCAATTATAGTCAGATTCTGTTGCCCTATATTAGGGTTTCTTTCAATCAAAAGAGCAGAATATGATGCACTAATTAAGACCTAGGATAGAAGTTCAAGGCTTAGATGGTAGCTCCAGAATGTTTTTAGGCAATCAGGCTTCCATTTTCCTGCATTGGTATTCTCCTACATGATTTTCAACTTAACATCACATCCTGATCCCATCTAGTTGCTGAATCTTCAGTTTTCACATCTGCATTAAAGGCCAGAAAAAGGAAGGAAGGTAGAAAGGATTTTTTTTTTTTTTTTTGGTATGAAGTCTGTCCCCAGCTGAGGCAGCTCCCTTTAATGAGGTTTCTCAGAAGTCTCATATGCCAATTCCACATTTCATTGGCTGCAACAGGGTCACATACAAAGGAGGTAGAGAGGTTAGTCTTTTATTCTATGTATCAATATACCTAAAAATTAGTGTTTCTATACCAAGAAGAAAGGGCAAAGCTGATGGCCTCCACCTATTGCTGGAACGATGTAGTAGCTCCTGTGTAACATATATCATGGATATATTCTATCATGCAGAAGTCTGACTGATACAGATGCCTTTTGCTCCTCTATGGAGATAACAACTCTTTGACCCAGCACTGACCTCAGCACATCACCATGGGCTTTAACCTCACTGAAGAGCAGAGATTGTGCATCAGACTGTCTCTAGTGCCTCTACGTTCTCCCCAGGATTGAGCAAGGGGAATTTATATGTGCAATGCATCGAGTATGATTCAGCTACACTGATGACTAACCATTTCAGGCTGAACCGAGAGCACTACAGCTTCTCTAAGTTTCCTGAATCTTATCCCAATTATATTTCATTTAATAACACTCAGTGAAATATCTGGTGGCAGGGGAAATGAAACTACATGCTTTTATGGGATCATTCATCAAGAACTAATTGAAGCTTTCATACAGTTTAGTGCTGATAAAACAGTGTAACAATAAACAATAACAAAATTCACTGGAGAAGGATTTGTTTTGCCGTGAGGAAAATGGTTCTGTTTCATCCTGGGATTCCTGGTTAAAAGAGTCTCCAATTTACAAAGGGATAAGCACAGGCTCCTCTGCATAATGACGGGGTGGAAGCTGTGTCAAATGTATTAGTGTTGCTCCAGTGGAGCCATTCTCAGCCAAAGTATTTGCTATTGTGTGGGACTCTGGCAGGAGGCTGCAGGACCAATAGGGTTTTAAAAAGTTTCTTTTTTGCTATTTATTGTTACTGTGCTTGAAGCAGCTCCTTCATAGTTTTTATTGGAAGATACAGGAATAATCTTAAGGTGTACTTTAACAAAATTTAGACTTTTAAAAATCCCAGTTTATACAGTTCCTGTTTGAGTACTTCTGCTTACGGAGTTGGTTGGCTTTTTGTCATTGCAATCCCTGTTCTTCCATATGTGGTGTTTGAACATCTGAGTTGAAAAGGAAGAAACAGAGAATAGACCCCTTACTCATTTTCTTGGGAGTGATTTAAAGGGAATATTAGCAAAATGAAATGTATGAGAAATGTGCTGCAAACTGTTGTAAACCTGAATATCCGTTTGCTGTATTTATATGACTTGGATGCAAACATTAAACATGATACTATAGGTACAGGATTTACTTGGTAACTGATATGTCTTATATGTATAACCACGGATTTTATTTGTAAAACACATACCTAGACTCGACTTGGCAAATAGACTGGAGTCTTTACCATTACTGTTTTAAAATTGCTCAAATAGGAGTTCCCGTCGTGGCGCAGCGGTTAACGAATCCGACTAGGAACCATGAGGTTGCGGGTTTGATACCTGGCCTTTCTCAGTGGGTTAACGATCTGGCGTTGCCTTGAGCTGTGGTGTAGGTCGCAGACGTGGCTCAGGTCCTGTGTTGCTGTGGCTGCGGTGTAGGCTGGCGGCTACAGCTCCAATTAGACCCCTAGCCTGGGAATCTCCACATGCCGCGAGTGCGGCCATAAAACAACAAAAAGGCAAAAAAAAAATTGCTCAAATAGCATTATATGGATACAGATTTTAGATATGATCATCATATAATATGGCCAAAATGATATGTGGTCCTCTTTCATGGATACCGTTAATATTGAATAATGTGTCTTGAAAACTTACCTACAAACAAGAAACCCTTGAAATGTAGATATGGTCAGATATTGAAATTTTAACATGCAAATTTTTGTTAAAATTTATTTTACATTATAAAAAGTAATTTCTCGTAAGGACTTTTTAAACGATGGTTTTCTAAAAGTCTTAATACATCTTAAAGTACTGTCAAGCCTAAATTATTCCCTAAAATGAGAGGGATTTAGAGAGACCACCATCACTCTTTCCCTTGGCTAGGAAGCCAAATTAATGCTTTGCATACTTAGTTGCCAGTCACTTCAGTTAATTTGTAGCACCATTAGTGAGCGAAGGATAAATTCATACCATGACAAATAAGTACCAGGTTAGTAGATACGTTGGGGGATAAAATAATAATTGTAGGTTTTATAGCTTTCTTATTGTAGAGTATATTTAACTTTCTACATAGATATGTCAAGCTGAATTCTATAGCAAAGACATCTGAAGATGCAAATGACAGATAAATGAAGCTGGCACCATGCTGTAATGCTTCCTCTGTGGTTCTCAAACTCACTAGATAGCTTCTGTGCCAGGACCTTCACTCTATATGACGCATTTTTTCTCTCTTTTTAAAGAAATTTATTATTATTTTTTGGGGGCCGCACCGGGAGCTTGTGGAGGTTCCCAGGCTAGGGGTCGGATTAGAGCTGTAGCTGCTGGCCTATACCACAGCCACAGCAATGCGTGATCAGAGCCCTGTCTGTGACCTACACCACAGCTCATGGTAACGCCAGATCCTTAACCCACTGAGCAAGGCCAGGATCGAATCTGCGTCTTTATGGATACTAGTCAGATTTGTTTCCACTGAGCCACTACGGGAACCCCGATGACACTGTTTTTTCTCAAAATTTCCAGTGAGCTTGCTCACTCACATCTTTTAGGCCTTGATCAAATGCTAGCTTCTCAGTGAGGTTCCCCCACCCACCTTATTTTGAATTGCAGTTCTCACCCCCGCAACTAATATGCCCTAGTTGTCACCTGCCTTATTTTTCTTTATAAATATTTATCTTTATCTGACATCCCATGTATTACCTGTTTATTTATCTATTTGCTCTCTAACTCCTCATTGTAGAATTTAGACACCGTGAGGGCAGGTAGTCTGTATGTCTTGTTGCTATATCCCAGAACCTAAATATAAAAACATTCAAGTGATATGTGCTGAGTGAATGGATTGGGGTTTTAGACTTCTCATATCTCATATACTAGCTCTTTGAACATAGGCAAGTCACTTAACCTACTGATTTCTGTTTCCTTATTTACAAAATGTAAGAAATGATGATGCCTGTTACATTTTGCTGTTTGAACAAAACACTGTAGGTAAAAGATTTTGCCAAGGGCAAATGATGTTTTTCCTGTTGAAATACCAAGTGGCTTTCAGGAATCCTTGTGGAGGTAATAGATTTTGGCTTGCTTGGATTATTTGGTTTACAGGAGACCTAGACTTTGGTTAAGGAGTTGGTCTTGGTACACAAGTTAAAGCTATTACCCTTTGCCTATTGTAAGTTGTTAGTACTATAATAATCACTTAACCATGTAACCAAAAGCAGGCAGTGATTGATAGAAAACAAAATTTAGAGGTGACACTTAGATGTGAGATAGAATTTGAGGGATGGTAATTTAGGTAGGGTGAAAGTGGTATGGTGCTAAAGCTAATTGGCCTAAGAATTAAACTGGTGAGTATGGCCTCATTTATAGCATGCTATAAAAAAAGGGGTGTTATCTTAGAAAGCATAGTGTGATGGTTAATTATAGATGTCAGTTTAGGCTGTGGTATCTAGTCTAGATGTTCTGAGGTCATTTTGTGGATGTAATTAACTTTATAATCAGTTGACTTTAAGTAAAGGAAATTACCCTTGATAATGTGGGTGGTGGCCTGGGCCTCATATTACTGGTTGAAGGCCTTAAAAGCAAAAACCCTGAGGCTTCCTGGATAAAAATTCTTCTTCATAACTGTTACATAAATCATGCCTTCCTCACTAAGCTTAATAATTTTTAGCTTTCATTTTAAAAGAGATTTCTTTGACACTCCCTTTACATGAAAACTTTTATGAGGTCACTGTAGGATGATTAACTGAGCTAATATCAATATTCTTGTATCTTAAGGAATAGGGAGAACCAAGGAGAAGAAGAGAGACAGGCAATAGCCACTCAGTGGTGCAGTCAGGACATATACAACAGTTATTGATTAAGTTTGTCATCTTATATGGGAGGGTTCATGGCACCCCCAAACAATTATAATAGTAACATCAAAGATCACTCATCATAGATCACCAATAATGAAAAAGTTTGAAGCATTGCAAGAATTACCAAAATCTGGCACAGAGACAGGAAGTGGGCAAATAGAGTTAGAAAAATGGTACTAAGAGACTTTCTAACCACAGGTTTTCCTTCAACCTTCAATTTGTAAAAAACACAGTATTTAAGAAGAGCAATAAAACGAGGTATGTCTCTATATGTAGTAGTCTAGGTAGGGCCCTAGGGCAGTGGATATCTATTACTTTGTTGGGCCATCAGCTTCCACTTTTTCTTAGTCTGTGTCTTCCCTAGTCCTACAATCCATATTGTCACTGCAGGATCAACTTTATAAACAGCTGACTTCATTTGATTGGCTTGTGGTGGGCAGTTTGCCAGATATGGGACACCAGATCCTTATCCACAAGGTTTAGGACTTGGGGCCGAGAATGTCATGCTCTCACTGGGAGTCTGGACTGTCAGGACCACTTAAATGACTATGTGTCCTGGCCTCTGGACTAGAGAAGATTAGGAAACAATGATAGAAAGATAGAAAAATGAAGTAGAACCTTAGAGAGAAGCAGAGAAGAAAACTGCTCATTCTAATTTTTCCTCAGAGCCCCCAAGTCACTGTTATCTTTGGGTGCAGTGAGACAACTCACAACTTTATAAAATTCTGTTTTTATCTTAATCTTTTTAAAGTTGGGTTTCTGTCACTTCTAACCACAAGACTTCTAATACAATTAGTCTTGAACTAAGTTTGACATTAATGGAGTTAGAGCAAAAAGTGAGACAGCTTTCCTATTTGATATGAAGCCAGATTATCTATATGAGAAAAAGGAAAAACTTAGTGGTTTTCTAAATTCAGAATGGGGTAACAGATGCCACTATAGTCAACTATGTTAATAAAGGTGACTCTTAGTTCTTGAGGAAAATATGACATTTAACTAACAGTACCAAAGGCAATCTCTCACCTTTTGGAAAGGTATTTTTACTCTTTAATATGATTGTGAAAATAGCAATGGATTTTTTTCTTCATGGCTGGTGCTAAGGAAAAATAACAAGAATAACTTGATACAGTGAAAGTTTCATTTCAGAATAGATTTATTTTTAAACTGCTCATATAAAAGAGGAACCAAACCAGACAAATCCCTCCTGTTTCAATTTGTTTTATAAGGAAATTTGCATGTGAGATAGCTCAAAATTAAATAAATATAAGAAATTAAAGTATTTTAAATAATATCTATCCATTGAAGCTTACTTATGTTGGGGAGGACTCATATTGAAAAGTGTTTAATAATGATTGCCTCTAAAAATTCAGAATTTCTGAAATATAAAATATATACTTTAATATTTATAGGTGATATGTTATAGTGATATATCAAGAAAAGAAAATATCAATAACTTTCAAATATATGTGCAGGGCATGAACCGTTAGCAACTCTTGTTTTTAACTTTGTATCTGAAAACAATAAATATAATCACTTATTCTGTGCCATAGTATTCTGAGAAGGCTGGTTTCCTGAATAATACATATTTTAGGTCTACATGTATGCCATTATAGTCAATGCAGGATTTTTCTTTGCAAACTGTTTAAAAATACATATTAAACAAAATAGAATTTTGTTTTAAAATAATATATTTTATTTTTATAAACATAACAGAATTTCATCATAGATGGTATGTAGAATTTATTTCTGACCATTTTATCTATCTGAAATACTCATTATTAAATAATATTTTATTTGGATATTGATGTAGCTTTCAGGTTTTTAAATTTATAACAAATACCTAGTGCTGTGCAGCTTTTCTACTAACTCTTTTACTACTAACATTTAAATTGATACTTAAAATAGTCCTGAAAGTTTTCAGGATACTCTATATTTATAAGATAAACTGCACACGTTTTTAACAGCTAATCAATACAGTGATCTTTTCCTTAGAGAGTTCTCATTTAAAATATTAACAAAATTTACACATAGATATTTATTTCCCAATTATGCCATGCTTTTTCAGGAGTAGCTACAGAACCAAAGGAGTTTACATATTATTAGTGGTATTATTAAAATATTTAACAATTACTGCCAGTTCTTCTGTGCCAGGTTTAATTTAGGCTCAGCAAGTATCTTATTTAATTCTCCCAAAAACCAAAGATAGCAAGTCTCTTAAGTTACCTATCCTACAGATGAGGGACTTGTGTCTACAGAAATTAGCACCTATCTCTGTGAGGGAAAGCTAGAATCTCTCAGATGCAAAGTTCTTATTCTTATTCATTAAACTTTACTGACCTTATGGACATGCACAATTTTAAAGCTAATATAAAATAATTTAGAAAAAAGTCCTATAGTAATTGAGAGTATAGGCAGATACTGTTAGTGCTATTGTTTGTATTTAAAATGCCTTTTAAGAGTAACCGTGATGTCTTCTTAGGTAAGACTGACCACTGCTTTACTCCTTATATCCTTATAGCATCCAAACCCTCAAAACTTTTGATTATATCAAGAAATCTTTCTACACATTCACAGTTCATCACAGAAGCAGTTACAAAACCAAAACTAGCCACTTTTTAAAACAATTTATTTTCTAACATGTATGTCACAGATAAAGATATGTATGTCATATAGATGAGAAATCTGTGGGCAAAGCTTTATTAAATACTCATTATGAAACAGTGACTATAAGACCAAACTTTTATTAATAATTATGTAAATTTATTATTGATTTTCTAGTACTAGGTTTTTTGACATTTTGAAGTTAATAAAGCTCACAGCTGTGTATTTATCTTCCTGAACCTCACCTACCTAAATTCAGTTGTATGCCTTATCTATATTTTAATATTAATATGAAATGATATTAGGTTTATTTCACATTTTTATATAAAAACAACTTTGCAGTTTTTCTTGAGGTAAGTAGAAAAGATCAGAAAGCTATTTTGAGAACTTCTCACACTTACATTTACCCCAAAACAGACCCCCTTTTCCAAAATTTAAAATATCACATTCATATTTGATTTTATTTTTATTGTCATTATATATATAGTATTGTATAACTTTCAGATATACTACATGGTAGTTCACAATTTTTAAAAGTTATATTCCATTTGTAGTTATTATAAAATATTGGCTATATTCCATATCCCCCATGTTCTCATTTTTCACATCAGATATTTCTTAATAGAATTAAATAGGATAATTTCTGCTAGTTAATCCTTGTAACATAATATATATTATTCATATATTATTACATATAACAGATAAGCAGTATAGTCTTTTTTTTTTTTTATTAGTTAAAGGAACTGAGATTCTGTGAGGTTAATGTATTTGCCCAAGATCACATATGGTTGTAAATGGTTAACCCTGGTTAGAATGCTTGTCTTCTTAAAAAAACAAAAATATGTAATTATTGCTTCTTCAAAAATGGTTCTAGTTATATTAAATCTAATGTATCATTAAAATAAAGACCATCCTTCAAGCACTCCAGCTAGAAAAAAAAAACATGTCTTCTTTTAAACCTGCATTTTTCATTAAATGTACACTGTATAAATGTTGTTCTACAAGATTGCACTAACTGGTACATAATACTTCATGCGCAAGAATGTATTTTAATAAATACATGTATTTTAATTCAATTTTTTACATTTCTATAAATCTATTTCCATTAACACTAAAATAAATATATTTTAACTTATATTTTGATTTTTAAAATATATTCCTAAAAGTGGAATTTTTATAGCTAAATATATATATTAAGACCTATATTCAAACTGTCAAATTACATTTTTTCCTATACTCCAGTTTCTGAAAATTTATCAATTTAATTGTAAGTATCACATTTCTTATATAAGGATTTTTCTAGTTATTTTAATTAAATATTATTTTCTATTGTGGTATTTATGTCTTTATAACTATCATCACATTAAATTATATTTATGTACAGTAGTCCCTCAGTGTTTGCAGGGAATTTATTCCAGGACCCATCAGGATACTAAAATTCATAGGCGCCCACTCTTCTATATAAAATGATGTAGTATTTGTATATAACCTACATACATTCCCCCATATACTTTAAATCCTCTCTGGATTACTTATAATACCTAATACAATGTAAATGCTATGTAAATAGTTGTAAATACAATGTAAATCCTATGTAACTAGTTGCCAGTGCACAACAAATTCAGATTTTGCTTTTTGGAACTTTCTGGAATTTGTTTTTTTGAATATTTTGATCAACAGTTAGAACCCACATATACAGAGGACCAACTAAAACTGTATATTTAAAACATGTTACAGAAGGTAGTTATTTAAGTCTTTCCTTGTCTAATTTATTTTTTTTAAATACTAGAAACTTTTTTCAAGTCTTCTTCCAAAAATTCTATTGGAAGTTTGATTGGAATTTCCAATTAGGAAAGTTTATAATACTGACTCTTTAAAAACACAACTTTAAAAAAAAACACAACTTTAAATCTCCATCCATAATATTTTAAGTCCCTAAGTTAAGTTTATGTTAATTCTTTATATATTTCCATATATTTCTCATTAAATTTATTTTGAGGAATTTAATATTCCTATATATTTGTGTCCAACGGGGGTTATAGTTTTCATATTACATTTTATCATTAGTTTTGACTTATATATAAGAAAATCATTGTCTTTTGAAATATTAGTTTGATTATCATCATAAAGAATATATTCTTTAAGTTTTTTTCTTTGTTAATTTTTGTTTTAGATTACAAAACTTTTATTTGCTGATGATGATCATTTGACCTTATTTTTAATGCTTATATATTCTGTTGTTGCTTTTATGTTCATGTTGAATTGCTTTGATAGTTTCATGTAAGAAATATGAAGGTATAATTTTTTTCTTATTTCTGGTTATGATGGATTCAGCATAGTGCTGATTCTTACTGCTTTTGAAATAACATTCAATTTTTTAAAAATTCTAGAATGGATCTTTTTTTTTTTTTTTTTTGCCTTTTGTCATTTTATGGCCGCGGGTTTATGGCCGCACCCGCGGCATGTGGAGGTTCCCAGGCTAGGGGTCTAATCGGAGCTGTGGCCACTGGCCTGCGCCGCAGCCACAGCAACGCAGGATCCGAGCCGCGTCTGCAACCTACACCACAGCTCACGGCAACGCCGGATCGTTAACCC
>PVHT020000079.1:9410420-9432920 GCA_004024745.2 Catagonus wagneri
ATGATACCGCTTACATGTGGAAACTAAAAGACACAATGAACCTTCTTACAGAACAGACAATGACTCACAGACTTTGGAAAACCTTGGTTTTTCAAATAAGACAATCGGGGGGGGGGATGCACTGGGGGTTTGGGATACAAAATCTGTAAAATTGACTTGTGATGATTTATGCACACCATAATTGAAATAAAATCCATTAGGGATCCAGCGTTGCCGTGAGCTGCGGTGTAGTTTGCAGATGCGGCTCGGATTTCGCGTTGCTGTGGCTGTGGTGAAGACTGGCAGCTACAGCTCCTGTTAGACCCCTAGCCTGGGAACCTCCATATGCCTTGGGTGCGGCCCTAGATAAGGCAAAATGACAAGAAAAAAAGAAAAAAGATAAAGAGAAAAAATACATATGTACCTAGGTTTTCTTGTAAATATTATATAACTTAATAAATAGTACTTTAATAAATGAAGAAATAAATGAATGGATGTTGTAAATTTAATTGCAGCATAAGGATTTTTAGTGTTTCCTCATATTGTGGAAAAGAAAACTGTTTAATCATTATATTTAGGAAACTTTTTTCAGTGGGTGGAATTCTCAAAACATCTTATCGGGTATGTTTCCAATGCATGTAGAGGGTGAGAAAATCCTTGATGATCAACTGACAATAGGAAACATAAGAACTTTTCTGCCAATCAAGGATGGTGTGGAAAATGGAGAAACTCATAGGAAAAAAAAAAAAAGTTTATGGCAAAGGAAATTGCTGCTTCTGCTTTTACTGTTGCAACAATTACTTTTCTGGATATTGTAAGGGAAGTAATTGAAGAAGAAGGCTATTCATAAGAGGAGAGGATGATTCTGGATTTAAGGCTAAAAAGGATAAAATTTCCATTACTTTAGGACACAGTGCTGATTATTACTCCTACCGAAGATTTTTACCTTTATTTTGATAAAATATAGTTTTATTAATGCATTCGTCTTCCAAAGTCTGCTTCCTACTTGTTACTTAGTAAACTCTGACAATCAAATAACAGTGTTTTTAAGTAATATGTCATCATTGATTTTCAAAAGGAGCTCAATATCTTTTATCTAAAGGACAATTTTAGTTTCAAGATTCTTCTTATCTTCAGCATTGTCCCTCACCACCCACCATCTGTCTTAAATATTAGTAAGGATATGCACTTGCTTTTTTCCTCCCTTTAGTATTCCAATTCCTGAAGCAATTAAAGAACCTGGGAGATACTGTCATTTTTCAGGTTTATTACCTAGCAATTGTTTTTGACACCCCAATTACAATGTTGCATAACAACATGCTTATGTTAATATAATATTGGAAGTCTATCATAGAAGGGGCATTCAATAAGACTGATAAACTTAAGAAATAGGTATGGAGCACAGACAAGGAGAGAGCATAACATGTCTTTTGTCTCCTCATTATTTATACCTTTTATGGATTTGATGTGGTAAAAGATATCTTGCCACATTCAAGAACTTTACAAATCACCTTTAACTAGTAGATGAAGTAAATAAAGTTCCTCAGTCTCATAAGGAGGGAATTTCTTATGATGATCCTTTCACACTGGTCCAGGATAACATGGAAAGTAGTAAGGTGAAACATGCTCCAGAATGAAGAAATGTAGATATAAAAATGAATCACATCTGAAATAGAAGGCAGGTATATTTTATTGTTCATTTTGGTTAATTTCTGTGAGTGACTGGATGAGGGTCAATATTATAAGTATGTCCCTGCATTGCTAGCTTTCCTGAAGGATTTGTTCACAGTTTAGAAGGACTTATTCACAGTTTAGAATCTAGACTGAAATAGAATTGATTGTTTATTTTATAGCATCATTGCAGGTGTTCCTCGCCTTATCAAACCTAATACCCTACTACTAACATTCGAGTTTACAATACACATAAACATGACTGATTATTTGCATGACAAAATAATATATGATTTTTAACAAGATTCTTTTATGTAATAAGCCCTCCTCCAAAGTTCACAAAAAAATGGGAATCAGTTTATTAAATGTTAATTATTCAACCTTCAAGATCATAACTATTGTATTTTCTGTGAGGTAAACTTGCTTTTGGAAATAAATACTTCTCATACTTGGTACTTTTCCTGAAGAAATATAGCAATTAGTGAAAACAAGTTACTTAACTATAATTCAGAAACCTGTCATGTTTGTACGGAATAAAGGCTTAAATACATTCCACAGCTTTCCTAGAGGCAAGCAGAATTTTGTCTTTGCTGAAGTAATGTGATCAGATCTGCTAGTTTTTGTATGCCTTTGCACATTACCAGCGTCTGCACCAGCTGTAAACAGCTAGGAGTAGAGGTGACAGATAGACCAGAACATAATGAATTGTGGTAATCCTAGCAAGAAATAACGGAAGCACATCCAAGGGTTTTTCTGTCCCTGGGAGACTCAGTAAGATATATCCTACAAAAGCCGCTCCTAGGATGATAATAAGATGACTTTGCAATCTGATTAATATGGACATCAAAAACAAAGCTCAGCATCTAAAATCAGTTCAGTGTTATGAGCTCTGAGACACTGAAGAGTATATACTAGATGTCAGAGGAAAGAAGTAAAAAGAAATATAAAGATTGATGTTGAAGAGACCCTATGAGTAATAATTTAGTCTTGTCTACATTTAGCTTTAAAAAGTTGGATGACATCCAAGGCTGAATGTCAGAGAGGCCGTTATGTGGCATGCAGAAAGCCATCATAAGGCCCGTGGGGATGTGAAACAGACCGAAGTGTCATCTGTGCTTATTTGACACAGAAATATATTGGTTCTAAAACCGACATTCATAATAAGTAAGCAGATACAAACATGGAACTTATGTACTTATATTTCACATATAAATAAGCAAGAAACATATTAAAATTACTATTCTTTTTTGTTTTGTATAAGTACAAACTAATAATATTTGCCACTTAAAGGATACAGTCTTACCCTCAAAATGCTTATATTTCAAAACAGGTTACAACATAAATGTTTTCCAATTATAGTTTACTATTGAATTCTATTTTTAAAATTTATGTTTTTTAGACTATCCTGTGAACTTTTAGCTATTTTTCCCTTGGTAATTTTTGAGATTCAGGAATCAAAAATAGTAATGTTTATAGAATAATTAAGGCTGTAACATTGAGGATTATAAACATCTATAATTAAAGGACCATACAGTTCTGATATTTAAAATAACCATTTATTTTTAACAGATTAAACATCCTTATATAAAAACTGCAGGATATTTAAATGTTAAATAATCCAGTTTTGTTTTCTATAACATAGGAGGCAACTGTATCTAGAAAGGCTCTTGGAATAGAGTACTGATCTTGTAATGATTGGTTTGTTTTTGCACAGGGAGTTGTGTGTTAGAGGGTAAGGGCCAAGTCCAGGGACAGAAACATGCAGAAGAAAGCCAGATTTGATTAATCTTCCAGATGTTGACTACTAACAAACTGGTTTTCTCTGGATGGACATAATTTCAATATGGTGACTTGAAGTATCTACAGAATGACAAATAATTTATTTTTAAAATTTTTTCTGGGAAGCTTGATTTCAGCTATCAGATTTTATCCAGTTTCCTTCACATGCTCTAAAACTATTTTCGCATAACAATGAACTTTGCTTGTCCTCAACTAGGCCACATTCAATGTAGAAGGATATGGATATTTTAAGATTCATTCTTCTCATATTTTACTTATCTCCTAAAGTGAAGTTATCTTGAGGTCTACCAAATAACAAAAAATAAGGCTACTTCTTAATCTTACTCCAGTAGTATATGGTGTATATATGCATACACATTTAGATATTTGACAAGGATGGTAATTAGCTAGATTTCCTCCTTTTACAGACCACATTTTATTGATGTTTTCAGATACCTCCTAAGTAGCAAAATGTGGTATATTATTCAAATGCCTCTATAAGAATCCTTATGTAATTTTAGATACTTCCAGCATTTATATTTGTAAGATCTTGTTCAACCTGATTCATGGTCATGTGGTTCATACATATTAAAAAAGCATGAAGTTCCACTGATTTCATTTATATTTTAAATTAGAGATTTCATTCCATTTATGTGTTTTCTAAAAATGGTTATGTGGTACTAGTTTAACTTAAGTAAAATGGGCAATAAGTTGCCCAGTATAAGCAGCGTTCAGGAAAATGAAAATCATTTATGATCTAGATACATTTATATGCAAGATGTAGTCACAGAAAGGGTCACCATATCTGTTCCTTTCACTATAATTGAATTTCCAATTCATTGAGGGAGGACTGATTTAATGTCTAAATAAATACTCTAAGTTTGGTAGCAAACTACTCATAGTGACAGCAAATAGATTCTTGGTCTGTTTAGAATGTGTCAAAATTTATGTGGTTATGGTATTGCATGAACTGAGAAGAAAAAATAGAAAAACATATCCAAGGAGAATGGAGCTTACATTGTATTATGCGATCTTAACATTTTTGAATCATGTGTTCTGTATCCAAGAATTAAACCATAACCATGACTACTATGTTTCCTGCCTATACCATACCTTTTAATTTCATATTTTCAGCTACTATTTATCCTCTATTTTCTAACAATTGTGCCAATTTAAAAAAATCCACTGAGAAATATTATATGCTTGATTTGGTATAAAAAAGGCCTAGTTTTTAATACAGAATGAATTCTTCTGAGAAAGCTGTGAATTATATTTAAGTTCCTTGCTGATATATTCATAAGGCTAATTGTGGTTCATATCATTACAGCCACGTGAGCTTCTAAGCACAACTGTAGGAACATCATTTCATATATTTTCCCAATACTTTTTAATGTCTTCCGGATGAAGATAATTCAGCAGTACAGATTTTTCAAATGGTTGTTCCCACAATTTGCATGTAATAATAATAATAATCAATTTCTATCATTTACAAACTTTTTAAAAATACATTCATACTTTAACAACTTACTGTTATAATTAAGAAATTTCAGACCAAAATAAGGTATGTGGAAAAGCTGAACTAGAGATGCACACTGTAATTGATTAAGTAGTAAGCAGTTCATTGTTTTCTTATCCTTCATCCATTATTTATCTATTTTGAATGATTCCATGTTTAAATATTTTGTGATTTTTTTGCAAGAATGTTTTTTGAGCTAAAATTTGAAATGTATAGAGAATGACCTCATGTATATCATATTATTATATATTTTATACAAAACAGTTATACCACCCTCTCTGATACCGGAAAGATGATACCAGAATCCAGGTTCTTGTTCACAGCAGTCGAAGAATGAACTCCACGAACACACATGCAGCAAGCAAGCAAAGTTTTTTTTAAAGGAAAGCAAATAGCTCCCAGGGCTGCTGGGAGAGGGGAGAAGAGCCCTCTTCTCTATTGTCCTATAGGGGTTTTTATTTCTTAAAGATGGGAGGTACCAATGTGGGGTCCAGAAAGATGTGGTTTTCTCTCATTGGCCTTGTTCAATTACTTATATCAGTCCTTGTCCAATAGGGTCTTAGGGGTGGAAATGTCCCCATAAGTTTGATGACTTCTTTGTTCTTCTCTTCCCTTGGACTACATCACCATTTCTCTCATTGCTTTTCTATCAGTTGAGAAGTGGGTTAGAGATTATAGTCTGTTTGGGAGAAGGCACATTTTCTATAGTAAAAAAGGCCTGTGGGGAATTACTCTCTGGAGCCCTTAAACCATAAATGTTAATCAAAGGCCATATCAAAGAATGCATCGAAGACCATGTTCCTACACCAACTACCTGAGTTAATATTCTGTCTCATCTCCATTAACATGAGCCTTTCTTTTATCCTAAAAATTAGTACATGTTTATACTTACAAGATTAAACTTATTTTTTTAAATACAAATAAAGTTATATCCAGAATTTTTAATCACATTTTTCAAAGTCAAGTCTCAATGAGGCCATTGACCTCTTTTTAATTACAATAAAAATTTGGTGTCTCTTTTAAATGGCTTTTTTTCTGAATCAATTATCCTCTAATAAAAGGTATTTCTGATATTTTTTTCACTCTAAGAAACATCCATTTAGGATAAGGAAAAAAGGAAATGAAATTAACATTATTGAACTACAACTTTTCTTAATCCTTTTAACAGTCATCTGTAGTAGGCATCACTGTCATCATCTTACATTTCTGAAAAAATAAGTTCAGAAACATTAAATAATCTGAGACCACACATTTAACCTGTGAAAAAGCTGGAATGCAAGCCCTGCGCCTTCAGATTCATAAGCATTTGCCAACCTTCAGCAGCTTTGGGAAGAATCTGCAGGAGCACCTGTCTTAATCCTAGGAGTCAGAAACATAAAGATGCTATTATTATGATATATAATCCAGTTAAAGTTAGCAAGTCTGAAAATATTAGAAATATTGTCCTTGATCAATATCCATAGAATGAATTGAACTCTTGATGTCATTCCATAACATATAAATTATTTTAGTAATTTTAATATTGGAATATGATCATTTGCATAAATTGAAATTTTAAACATATTTGAAAAGCCCGACACATTATGTTATTTGTGTTTTTGAAACTTTCATTTACATTTGAATTTTCTCCTACTTTACTTGATAAAGAGGTATTCAGCATACTGGGAACAAGTAAAATTTGTGTTGGTAAGGGGAGCGTCATCAAGCTTCTTTGCTGTAATGAATGTTAAGGAATATCTAGAAGTGTTAGAGTATGCAAAATGCCTAAAGAATGAATGTCTTTATATTATTCAGAGTGGTATTAAAACAGAAAGCAGTTGTACAGAACTAATGTCATATGTGCTTTGGGTCACTCTATGAAAGAAAAAGAAAGACCTCTAAAAACAAGTTGCTGGATTCCTCATAAAATTATAGACATGACTACTTTCCATGATATTTTAGACCATCTAAGCTGAGGGGTGAGTTGACTTTACTATCTAGATCAGATATCAATGATATAAGGCCAATATGCTAAACACCTATTTTGTATATAAAGTTTTACTGCAACACAGAGACACTTATTTGTTTATGAGTTATCTGTGGCTGTTTTCATATATCCCCAAAAGCCATGTGATTGTTACTACTTGATCCTTTTTCAGAAAAAAAAATGTGTCTGCTATCCTGATCTAGGTTTAAAGACCAGAAAAAAGCACTCACTTGCTATGTACATAATATTCAAACATATTCTCTTTTCTTCTTATGAGTTATATTTACTCTCAGTGTCATTTAGGAAAGTGAGATTTAAGAATTGGTGATATCAGAATTCAGAAATCTCTTCCCAGACATCTATCCCTCAATCTTCCCTATTTTCTTAAAAGTGCTTCTCTTTCTTGTCGCCCTTTCTTTTCTCCTTTTTTCGTATAAGTTTCCTCTAAGTCCTCTGTATTGCATTTAAGTGTTACTTTATTTATTGTTAGCCTAATGCATTGAATGATTTCACAGGATGGTGTGTGCCCTGGCATATTATCTTGTTGAACTATTCAATTAAATATGATAATGTTGAGCACATTGACACTGTTAAACACTCAGGTGAATGAGCAATTCACTGTGAAGTGCAGAAATATTTGAAGTCATCAGCATGTCTACAAGCAATTTTTTTTTTTTCTCTTACATGAGTACTTCAGGCTTCTAGTGAATGACACATGCTAAGAAATAAAAGTACCAAGAAATTAGAATATATAGAAGAGTTAACAGATATCAGAGAAAGTATAATTTTTATTTGTTTTCTGACATGAAAAAAGAAAAATATAAATTGGATATTAAAACATTTCTCCAACATTCATAAAGTGGTTCAAGTTTTACAAAGTGCTGTACTGAATTCATTTCAGTGGAGTATATAACCATAGTCCTCAGCCTTTCTTAAAAAATGCCTTTAGAGGCATTTTCTTTAATTATAATGTCTAATTAGTATTGTTTCATATTGTTACATTTTGCATCATTTATATTGCAACATTTATTTTCCGGACGTTTCATAGTTGAACAAAACCAAGCTGCTTAAAGCATGTTTATCTATGAAAGCAACATTTTATAATATCTGGAACACAAAAATAAAAAAGGTCCCTGATCAATGACATGTAGGTGGTAGCTGAAGAGAAACAACCCTTTGATATTGTGCTGAAAATTCACATTAAATGACTGCTTTGACCTGGAGATCTTTGTTCCTGAAAGGTATTTCTATTGAGAATCCCTTTTGTTCTGTTGGAAAGGTCCCATTTCTGACAGGAAAGTACTAGGACTTGGTTGTTTTTCACTGTTATTTAGATAGAAATGAAGAAGATGTGACTTCAGGAAACATTCAAATTAGTTTAAATTTATTTTACTTAAAAAATCTTTAAATAATCTGATTGTAACTTATGTAAGGAAAATATATAGTATCTTTAAGTATACATTTTTTATACTTATATATTCATATACACGTTAAACTTCTGGCCAAATTCTTCCCTGACTGGGAACTGGAATTTATATATAATTCAGAAAATTGGAAAACATTTATTAGACTTTCATGAGATAAAAATGTAGTCGGTGCTTAAGAATCAGCAAAATAACAAAACTCATAAAACATTATATTTCTATTTTCAGCTTTTTAGTTCTTGTTCTATACACCAAAAACTTGAAAAAGAAAGTAAAATGCCTATCACAAGGTTTTGCAAATGATATTTGGTATACATATAATATATATATTCTCCCTTCTATTCATTATTATTATCATCGGTATTTGGATGTAGTTATATAGGAATGAGTATGGTAGGTGAACTGAAAAGTTTATTTGATTCTAATGTTCATTAAAACATTCCACATACCACTTTCTTAAATCATTCTTATTTTTAAAATACTATTTTATGTTGTAGTGTGTAGTTATGTTAAATCCACATCACTGCTTGTTCTTCTTATGTCTGTACTTCTTTGCCTATAAAGCCATATTATTTGCTTTTATGTGCTAGCTAATTTTTGGACCAGTATCTGTTTCTATCAAACCATTGATCTGACTTTCATCTGCAAAGTGGGACCAAGAACAATTCACAGTGCCTGTCATCTTAGAAACCTATTCTGGGTCTATTTTTTTAACTGAGTGATTAACATTTGGGTAGAACAGATAATGCTCAAATAATCAGGTGTCATATTTCCTGTCAACAACATGACATGATAGGTGACATTAGAGCAAAATTTACCGAATTTAAAGAACCAAATATTATGATGTGCAATTTTTATTCACAATTGAGCTGTCATTAAATTATGAAAATAATAGAAATGTAGACTTTGATAAATAATGCCTTAGAAAATATTTAAAAATTTTAAAGAGGATACAAAAAAGTCCTCTTCAAAAATGATCTTGACAGTATATTGGAACTAATTTAATGATGATGTAAAATTCAAAATTAGAATTTGTGGAATATGAAGATAGTATCTGATGATGAATATTGAAATAAAGTAAACATTCAGTTGAATTTAAACTAGAAAGCAATATTGCACTGTAGTTTAGAGCACATGTTCTGGGGAGGAAAATGAGATTCAGTTCATGGGTGGGTCACTTAGATATTTGTGTCCTTGGGCACTTTCTTTCTCTAAGCCTCATATTACTTTTTCTTAAGTTGATGTAATAATGGAATCAATCTTAAAAGTTATTTTAGTGATCAAATATTTTAAGTGATCAGTATAGTTCCTAGCCTAGTATTACTAATTAACACCATTTTAATTTGGTGATCAAATGTAATTAAGATTTATTCTTAAGTGAAACCATATATAATATGCAAATAATAATGCAATCTCAAAAGTCTGGATCTAAAATCCCAGACTGCATTATAAGATCAAGTTAGAGTGAGGTGGGGGTAGAACACCTGGCAGAGAAGAGTGTTTTAAAATTATGATAATGTGCCAAGCTTGTATTTATTTCTGGTGTTTAAATTAGATTTAGATTTGAAATATGTTGAAAAAATAAACTAAATCCAACTAAAAATTAGATATGAGCCTTCAAATCACATATGAAGATATACATAAAGATAATACAAGGGGGAAGGAGACTAAAAAATAAGAGAAGTACAAACAATAGGAATCATAAGCTGAATAGAACAGATAACAAAAATTAATAAAGAATAAATATGAAAGTATTTGGGTTTAGAAATTTTATACATAGATACATCGTGCAGGTTAATTTTTTAAAAGTTGTAAATTTATACAATTGTGTGTCACGCAAATCCAGGAGAAGATATGCTTGCCTATTTACATCTGTAATGAAGGAACAAGTAGATATAAAGTTGGTTCAAAATCATTTAAGAAGCTAAGTATATATCATGGTCATTGAAGAAAAAGTGCTGGAATAAAATTTCTAGATTGTATACAAAATTGCTTAAAGTCCTATATGGCAATAGAATTATATTCTTTAATGACAATATATAGATCTTCAAGGGAAAAAATCAGTTACTCTTCATCCTAAAAATTAATAAATTAACATACAATTTCATCTCCTAAATTTTTATTAATAGTAAAGATTCTATCAAAGCAAGTTACATTCCCCTAGTGAATTAAATATGCCATGAGTGAGCCTGTTATTCAGTTCATGAACATGATTTTGAAAGAACATATATTACTTCTTTCTTTTAGTTCCAGATTTTGGATAAGATTTCTTAACAGTGGAGTCTACAATTATTCTGCAAACCGCTGTTTATTAAGTGTTTATTTCTATGTGTCTTCACTACATATAATAGTTTATTTTACAAAAATGGATAAGAAAACTAGACCATCTTTTTTTTAAGACTCAAGTTATAACCTTAAATATGTGTCATATATCAAAATTAATTTCATGGATTATAAGTGAAACAAATAACATTTTAAAAAATATTTAGAAATATTTAACAAAGCTCGAGCACTAACAAAGGAGGGAAATGATTTATTACTTAAAAATTTTAAAGTTTACACGTTAAAAATGTCAACTAAATTTAAAGAGGGAATGCTGTGAACAAATAGGATAGTGTTGATGCTTTTTTAGAAAATGTCACAAATTTTAATATTCCAATAAATATTGTTATAACTTTGAACAAATAATCTAAAAATCAAAAGTATGACTATCCAATAAAATATGTTAAATATGATAAAGTAGAATGTTAAATTTTAAAATATGACATGGGTTTATAAATTAGCACAAATTACTGGGGAAGGATTTTGGCAAATAAATCAAGTCTTTTGAAAGCTCTCCTATAATTTGACCCCAAATGCCAACTTTCCTAATATTATTATAAAATGAAAAAATTAAGTAACAATAGGGATTATTTAAATGCATTGTAATACATTAATAGAATATCATGCAGCCAGTTGAATTATGTCTTTGATGCATATTTAATATTATATTTTAAGTATAAAGGCACCAGAAAAGTTGCATAAAATATTCCAAATTTGAAACAATGTACAATAATGGATAAAACATCTTTAACTTATTCTTTAAAAAAAGGATTCAATCTTTTAGTGTGGAGTATGATGGTTAGCCATATGGTTTTGGCAGATGCTATTTATCAAGTGGAGAAAGTTACTTTTTAATATAAAGGTTGTTTTTGTATTGAAGAAGTTTTGACTTCTGTCATTGAGATGATCATATTTTTCTGTTACTATTGTGTGTTACGTTAATTGATTTGGGGATGTTAAATCACCCTGACATTCCTGGGACTTGTTCATGGTGTATAATCAATTTTAAATGTTTCTGGATTTGGTTTGGTAAGAATTTTTGTTTCTGTATTAAAAAGTTATAACAGATATTAGTTTTCTTTTAGTCAGTCTTTGGCTTTGGGATCATGGTAATGGTGGCCTCACAGAGAATTTGAGAAGTAGTCTCTTCTGTTTTTCTGGAGCAGTTTATGAAGATTTGGTATTAGGTCTTCTCTGAATGTTTGATTGAATACACAAGAAAAACCATCTAGATTTGTGATTTTGTTTATGTCAGGTTTAAATTTTTTTACTGAAGTGTCGTTTACATAGAATGTTATTTTAGGTTTCAGTGTACAACATAGTGATTAAGTATTTGTATATATTGCAAAATGATCACCACAATAAGTATAGTTACCATTGTTATACGTAGTTACAGAATTTTTATTTTTGATAAGAATTTTAAAATTTACTCTTAAGAAATGTTTGCTACAGTGTTAACTGTAGTTACCATGGTGTACATTACATCCCCAATCTCATTTTATAACTGAAGCTTTTGCCTTTTGACTCCATTCATTTATCATGCTAACCTCGATCCTCTGGCTGCCACCAATCTATTCTGTTTTGATGAACTTTTCTTTTGTTGTATTTATTTATTTATTTAAGTTCTACCTATAGCTGAGATCATGTTGGGTTTGTCTTTGTCTGACTTATTTAACTTAGTATAATGATTTCAGTGTCCATGCATGTTATCACAAATGTCAGAATTTCACTCCTTTTTATGGCTGAAAAATACTCTATTTTATGTACCTCATCTTCTCTATCTATTCATCCATCAAAAGAACTTAGGTTGTTTCCATTTCTTGACTATTATAAATAAAGGTTTAATGAATATGAAGGTGCACATATCTTTTTGAGGTAATGTTTTAATTTTATTCAGATAAATGCCCAGAGGTGGGAATACTAGTTCATATGTTAGTTATATTTTTAATTTTTTGAGAATGCTCCATATTGTTTTCCATAGCAACTGCAGCAATTTACATTCCCACCACCTGTGCACAATTGCCTTTTTTTCCACATTCTCACACAATTGTTATTTCTTTTCTTTTTAATAATGACCATTCCAACAGGTGTGTGGTGTGATATTTCACTGTGGTTTTGAATTGCATTTCCCTAATGATTAGTGATGTTGAGCATATTTTCACATACTTGTTGGCCCTCTGTATGTTTTCTTTAGAAAAATGTCTGTTCAGATCGTTTGCTCGTTTTTCAATCAGATTGTTTGTTTTATGCTATTACATTATATGAGTCCCTTAAATATCTTGTAATTAACCCCTTATCAGATATATGATTTGCAAGTATTTTCTACCATTCAGTAATTTGCTTTTTCATTTTGTTGGTCATATCCTTTGCTGTGCAGAGCTTTTTTGTTTGATGTAGTCTCACTTGTTTATTTTTGCTGTTACTGCCTTTGCTAGTGGTATTAAATCAAAAAAGTAATCTCTAAGGTTAATGTCAAAGAGTTTACAGCCCATGTTTTCTTCTGAAATTTTTATGGTTTCATGCCTTACATTCAAGTTTTTAATCCATTTTGAGTTCATTTTTGTGGGTAATGAAAGATAGAGCTCTGTTTTCATTCTTTTGCATGTGACTGTTCAGTTTTCCCAACCTTGCTTATTAAAGAGACTGTCCTTTATCCATTGTCTACTCTTAACTCATTTTTCTTGAATTAATTGACCATATATACATAGGTTTACTTTTGTACTCTATATTCTATTCCACTGATCTATCTCACAGTTTTTATGCTAGCACCATACTCTTTTGATGACTGTAGCTTTTAGTAAAGTTTGAAATCAGGGAGCATTATATCTTCAGCTTTGCTTTTCTTCCTCAAGATTATTTTCCCATTCAGGGTTTTTGTGGTTCTACACAAAAGACCTGTTTGTGTGAAAAAATATCATTGGAATTTTGATAGGAATTGAATTGAATTGTTAGATTTGTTTGGGTAATATGCATTTTTTGGCAATATTAATTCTTCTAATCTATGAGCATGAAGTACCTTTACATTTGTTTGTGTCATCTACGATTTCTTTCAGTCAGTGTCTTTTATTTTTCAGTATTCAGGTCTTTCACCTCCTTGGTTAAGTCTGTTCCAAGTATTCTATTCTTTTTGTTGCAATTAGAAATGAGATTATTTTTTTTAATTATTCAGTGAATTTTATTACATTTATAGTTGTACATCAATCATCACAACCCAATTTTATAGCATTTCCAAGAGGCTGTTTTCTTAATTTCTCTTTATTATAGTTTGTTGTTAGTATATAGAAATGACCCATATTTCTGTATATTGGTATTGTATCCTGTGACTTCACTGAATGCATTTATAAATTCTAGTTTTTGGTGGAGTCTTAAGGGTTTTCTATTTATGGTGTCATGTTGTGGCAAATAACTACTGACAATTTTACTTTTTCCTTCCAATTTGAATGCTTTTATTTCTTTTTCTTGCCTAATCACTAAGCCTATGACTTCCAGTACTATATTCAATAAAAGTGGTAAGAATGGGCATCCTCGTCTTGTTTGTGATCTTAGAGGAAAAAATTTCCAGTTTTTTTTGTTTGTTTTTGTTTATAAGTTATTCAGTTTGTTGGCAGGTATTTTTTATAGTATTCCCTTCTAATCTTTTGTATTTCTTAGTGCCTGCAGTGATGTTCTCTGTAATTCTTGATTTTAGTCATGTGAATCTTGTATTTTTCTCAATCAATCTAGCTAAAATTATGCCTATTTTATTGGTCTTTTCAAAGAACCAACTTTAGGTTTAGCTTATTTTTTCCCTTCTCTGTTAAATTTATTTCTGTTCAATTTTTATTATTTCTTTCCTTCTGCAAACAATTGGTTTTAATTTGTTCATTTTATAATTCGTAAATATGGAAGGTTGCGTTATTGATTTAAGATCATTCTTTTAAAAAATATTATGCACTTTATTTTGTAGAGTAGTTTTAGATTCAAAACAAAGTTGAATGGAAAATACAGAGAGTTTACTACCTATGCCTCTCCTCTTCCCCTACCTTGATCACAACCTCTGCCATTACCAACAAAATGTGGTACATTGGTTACACACTGTATTGATGAACCAATACTGATACATCATTACTAATCACAATTCATAGAAGATCATGGGTCTGGAGACTTAATATTAATAAAATACTAATTTTCTTCTGACATATAGAGTCAATACCATCCCAATCAAAATCCCAACAGGCGTTTTGGAGAAATTCACAAGCTAATTCTAAAATACTTATGTAAATGAAAATACTTGAGTAACTAAAGCAGTTTGAAATAGAGGAATGAAATTGAAAGACTACTTCTACCTGATTCTAAACAAATATTTCCTCTCTTTTTTGCTCTACTGCCTTCTTGCTTACATTGTTTTTAGTGAGAAATCTGCTCTTATTCTTTTCACTGTGTCTCTACATGATGTGTTTCTTTAAGCTTGGCTGCTTCTAAGATTTTCTCTTATTGCTCATTTTGAGAAATTTGGTTGTAATATGGCTTGTTTTCATTTTATTCCTGTACTTGGAATCTGTAGAGTTTATTGGATCTCTGTTTTTAAACTTTTCATAAAATTTGGAAAATTTTTGTTCATTATTATTAATTTTTTTCTGTCCTCTGCACCTTTCTCTCTTTTGGGGATTCCATGCATATATATTAGGTCCCTTGAAATTACTCACAACTCATATTTTTTAAGCAATCTATCCAGTTATATTCACATGTCAAAGAATTCAATAAAATGTGTAATTCACTAATGTTTAGTATAGATCTCTGTGAATATACTAAGAACCATTGAGCTATTATATTCTAAAAAACATTGAGCTGTGTTTATTTTTATATATTTTGTTTCTCTGTGCTTCAGTTTGGATGGTTTCTTTTGTCAGTTTTCAAGGTCACTAATTCTTTTCTTTTGAACATATAATCTGCAAGTAGTCTCATCTAGTGTGTATTTTTCATTTCAGACATTATAATTTTCATATCTGGAAGTTTGATATGGGTATTTTATATATCCTATGTCTTTCTACTTAACTTTTAAAACATATGAAATAAGGTTATAATGATTATTTTAATAACCTTGTTTACCATCTCTAATATCAGTTCTGTATCAGTTTCAACTGGTTGATTTCTTTTTCTTATATGTCTTGTTTTCCTGTACAAATTATAAAATTTACCTTGTTGAATGCTGAATAATTTTTTCATTTTTGTGCTTTGTTCTGGGGTTTAGATAAGTATTAGAAACAATATAATTTTTTTTTCTTTTAGGTTTCATTAGATGGGACTAGAGTACCTTCTAATCTAGAGCTAGATTAGCTTAGACAAAACCCTCATATGTGCTCTGTGCAATAGCCCATATATTATGAAATTTATCCAGTATGACTGGTAGGGATAGGTACATTTGTGGTCTTGAACCATCACAAGTATTGTCTCTTCTAATCTTTTAGGATGATTCTTTCTCCACTCTTGGGTATTTTCCTCATAGTCATGCCCACATTGTTACTCAGCTAAATATTCCAGGAGGACCCTCTAGAGATCTCTAGTATTTTCTCTGTATGCATCTATTTCATACTTGGTACTCATTCCTTAAAACTCTATCTCTTTTATTCTCTTCAGACTTCCAACTGTGAGATTCACATCAGGGATTCTTCCAGGTTCCATCTGAGTTTCTCCTTCCTGTATTGCTGCCTAGAAACTCTCTCAAGGCTTTAGATTGGGGTCATCATTGCATGCACCTCATTTGTCTATCCATCAAGGATCACTGTCCTTCACTCCTTGACGGTCAGTGTCTTCAAATTTTTTATTTTTGTCCAGTTTTTTTTTTGTTGTTTCAGTCAGGAAAGTAATCAGGTCTGTTTTCCTCAGTTTGGAGCAGAGACAGAAGTTTTCTCTTCATTGGTTTTTACTGGAGCTCTTACTTGAGCAACGTGAAAATGGTGAGAAGCATATAAGCCTAAAAACAATTAATGGACCTCCAGTTTTTCATAGTATTTTCTTTACCACTCCTCAATATTAAAATAAAGGTTTTTACATGTTTACAAAGAGAATATATTACTTTTGTTTTTAAAAAAATTATTATAGTTCTAGTTAATCTGATTCAGCCAGGCTGAAATCAGACTGAAAAACCATGACAAATATGAGTCTCATCTTTTAAAATTTTTCATCAAACCTCATAACTTCATTTTTCATGTTTCTAAATAGTAGCTGTTGATGCTAACCACAAAAACAGAAGATATACATGTATGATAAAAACCAAATCATATCGGTATTTTCTACTCAGTATGAGATAATATAAACTCTTGTCTATGCTGTTCAGTAGGTCCAGGACCTATTTACCTTGATTACAATTAGGTCTTTTAAAAAATACTTTTATTCTAATATTAAGCATCTTGATTTGAAATTTTATGTCACGAGCTTTTCAATACCCTTTTTTTTTCTTAAGGAAAAAATGTAGCATTAAACTCAGAAGTAGCTGGCCTAGATGCTAAAATAATGATACAGTATTTATGTTGTATTAAGAAGTGTCCTCTGAGGGGGTGGGGGGATGCACTGAGGGTTTGGGATGCAAATGCTATCAAACTGAGTTATGATGATTTTTCTACACCTATAATTGTAATAAAATTCATTAAGCAATGGGAAAAAAAAAAAGATGTGTCCTCTGTAATGCAGTTCACTTTTTGACCATTTGTCCATATATTAACATTGCTGGGTGACACTGAGGCCCCTCTCTATACCTCATAATCAGCAGTTTAAGCTTTGGCTCAATCTGTGTAGGAAGTCGACAGTGTAGGAAGGAGTTATCAGGTGCTGATGGGTTGTGATGGAGACAGGGACTCTTGTGAGAGAAAAGGCTGCAAGCTAGGTCAGTGTTCTTGCTATATGTCCTGAGATTATGCTAAATTAAAAGAAGTTGATGTATTTTGACCTCCATAGAGAGACCTTAAATCTTTATACAGAGAAGGTAAACCTTAAAATTTTATTGTTGAAACCTGAAAATTAAAATCAGAAATGCTAAAGGGAGGTCTAGACTAACTTTCAAGAAAAAGATTGCTATTTCTTCATCAATTATCTTCAGTTGCCCATGGCAATTTATGCTATGCCACCAAATTTATATAACGGGCACACAAAGGTCCTTTGCTTAAAATTTAATTAAAGTGTTCTAAGTTATCTCTAATTTTTCTATAGAATATATTTAAATGATTTAAAATTGCTGAAATGTTCTCTTTTTATTGATGTAAAGCTAAATATATTTCATTTCCAAAAAAAGCTAGAATGTAGAAAAACTTTTGCTTTAAATAGTGATCAAGAGTTAATAGATCATTTGAAGTTCCTGTTGTGGATCAGTGGTTAACAAATCCTACTAGGAACCATGAGGTTGCGGGTTCGATCCCTGGCCTCGCTCAGTGGGTTAGGGATCCAATGTTGCCATGAGCTGTGGTGTAGGTTGCAGACACGGCTCAGATGTCACGTTGCTGTGGCTGTGGCATAGGCCTGTGGCTGCAGCTCCAATTAGACACCTAGCCTGGGAGCCTCCAAATGCCATGAGTGTGGCCCTAGAAAAGGCAAAAAGACCAAAAAAAAAAAGAGTTAATAGATCATTTCACATTTAACACACAAAATAAGCTGCCTTTCTCTTAAACATGTTTTATGTTGATCAAAATTGTGATGGTTAAACTGACTTTGATATTTAGGTCTTTATGGTGGTGTGTTTAAAGTTAAAACAACCTTATGTAACAGTTTGTAGAGTTTATTGAATGGTTACCACGTTGATTCAATATTCCTTTGCTTTGGTACATATGTGAGTGTTATTCTACAGTCAATCATGTATAATCTTTTTTTAAAAATTTTCTTGCAGTATTTAATAATCTTATCTACAGAAGATTCTTATACTGTATACTGGTTCTTAATTTCCTATTAAATCTTTATATTAACTCAATGTAGGAATTTATGAATTTCAGCATTAACTTGAGAGAGTTTATTACTTTGGGGAAAAAAAATCTTAAAGAAAAAAAAGTTTCATATGGCTTTGGTCTTGTTTGTATTTCTTTGTTTCTTTGATGCCATGCACCAGTGCTGGCTCTCTGAAAGCCAGACACAAAATGAGAGTGACATGTTAAACACGTGGATATCAAGGATGTGGTTACCTTAGCAATAGGAAGCAAATAAAAGCCCTCAGAACTTCCATTCCTACTCCTGGGACATTTCAGAGTTTCAGATACTGTAAATACTGGTGAATATGACATCCATAAGAGACAGTACAAACACTAAAGTATTAGAATGTAAAAGTGACCCAAGTTTTTTCATAGGACTAAGTTGTAATTTATAATTACTCCCTTCCTGAGAACAGTTTAGTGATGGCCAAAGGAGGAACACTTCCAGACTTTACATTCTAAAAAGTAGAAGGTACATGAAGTTTCTTGGATTTACACACAGAATTTGAAGTTTTTATTTATAGGTTTTGAAAGATTTATTAGGTTAACATTAATTTTAAATACTTTTGGATGACAAAATGAATTAAAATTCTGAAGTACTATAGAAAGGATATTGGGAGTATCCTCCATAGAGATCAGAGACTTTCCAAAATGTGGTGAAAGTAGCTTTGCTCTTTAGGTAGCTGAACTATGAGAACTGGATCTGTCACTGGAGAAGAAGGCCCTTCTGAAGTTTTGCCAATTAAAATAACATTTCTCTTTAGCAACAAAAAGCTATCTTCATCACTACCAGCTACAAAAAAAAAAGTCCTATTTGTATTTTAATGTTAATAATAGAAAAACATTCTAGGGAGTTCCTGTTGTGGCACAGCAGAAATAAATCCGACTACTATCCATGAGGATGCGGGTTTGACCCCTGGTTCCCTGGCCCTGCTCAGTAGGTTAAGGATCCTGTGTTGCCAAGAACTGTGGTGTAGGTCACAGATGAGGCTGTGATCCTGCATTGCTGTGGGTGTGGCATAGGCCAGCAGCTACAGATCTGATTCAACCCCAAGCCAGTGAACTTCCATGTGCAGAAAGAAAACTATCTGTCTTTATTTTTTACCAAATTAATTTATTACTTTCTTTTGCTGATATTCTTCTCTATCATTATACCTGGGCTTTCCTTTAGTTCAAACATCTAATGGTATTTTTCCATAGGGAAACTCCCTGTGTCTCTCTCTCCCTCCCTCCCTCCCTCTCTTTCTCTCTTTCATATTCTCTTTACCTCTTTCTATTTATCTGATTGGATATTAAATGGTTCATGCTATTCGCACACATTAATTGAATTGACTTTTCTCTCTGTGAGAGAGAAATTGAATCAAATTTAATTGATTCTTAAATTTGTTAAACAAAGCTGTATATTTGAACCCATGATTTTTTTATATTACTAACATTTTAGCCAATGCCTTTATTGTTAGAAAACTCAACTATGATCCAACACTTTTTGACAAGTCTGTATGACAAATAATACCTAATATTTCATAAAAAAATAGTTTACTAGATATGTTCACTCTCTATTCATCCAAACTTTTTGAGTTTGAATCTTATGGGAGCTAAATCATCCTAAAGCAAAGTGCCTAGGACCTATTATCCCAACTCACATCAGAAATCTCTTCACTGATTTATGATTTACTGTAATGTTATGATATTGGGATTTATGGAAGATCAATACAAGGATCATCTACTTGAAATGGCCTGTGTCTTTATAAAACTTAGCTTCAAAATTTTAGCCACTCTTACACAAGAAATCTTACAAATTGGAGTTCCCACTGTGTTTCAGTGGGTAAAGAACCCGACTATTATCCATGAGGATGTGGGTTCGATCCCTGGCCTTGCTCATAGCTTGATAATCTGGCATTGTTGTGAGCTGTGATATAGCTCTGATTTGACCCCTAGCCTGGAAACTTCCATACCACATGTCTCAAGTGCAGCCTTGAAAAAGCAAAAAAAGAAAAGACAAATAATACAATAGATATTCTTCTTAGTTTAGATTCAGAAACTTTCAGTTCTATCAATTTATTTGTGTATTTGTATATTTCTTTGTCAGAAATTAACAAATATATAAAAATCAATATATCTTTTTAAAAATTTAACACCTGGGAATTGTAAACAGTTTGTAAACTTGTGATAATAATAGTTATCACTTGCTGAGTGTGTACTATACGCCAGCCCCAGTCCTAAGTATCGTATGCATATCAGCTCTTTAGGTCTCATAACTACCCTAGGAGATTGGATTGGAACTATTCTTATCTCCATTTTACTTAGGAAGATATTTGGGTGAAAAGAGGGGTATACATGTTGTAAGTGGTGGAGCCAGAGACCAAATTAAGGCAGTCTGCCTCTTGAGACTGTTTATTTAATGACCAAGCACCTGCCTCTGAGGTAGTGATGAAATGAGCCTGCTTCCTCTTTTCTCCTGTTTATATCTAAGAGGCACTGTAATATAGAATAGTGGTCTGAAAGTCCTGTTTCTGAATCAGCAGAAACATCATATGGGGACTTGTTGAAAATGCAATTTTTTTTTTTTTTTTTTGCTTTTTAGGGCAACACCCATGGCATATGGAAGTTCCCAGGCTAAGGGTTGAATCAGAGCTACAGCGGGCCTACACCACAGCCGTAGGATCCGAGCGGTGTCTGCCACTTACACCACAGTTCACAGCAATGACGGATCCCTGACCCACTGAGCGAGGCCAGGGATCAAACCCACGTCCTCATGGATACTAGTTGGGGCTGAGCCACAATGGTAACTTCCATAAATGCAAATTCTTAAGCCCAAACCAAGACCTCCTGAATCAGAAACTGAGAATAAAGGCCTGCAATGCAAGTTTCAACAAGTCTTCCTGAGGATTCTGGAAAAATCACTGGTATATAAGAAAAACTAAGAGAAAGATGTCCCTGAGATAAATCCTGCATCTACTGCTCTGTAGATGTATAATTTTCATGTCTTAATTAACCTTTCTGTTTTGACTTCCTGAATAAATGAAACCAAGATAATAAATCTATTTGGGTTTTTTGTGAAGATTAGCTATTTCTTGCTATTCAATTTTACTGTTGTCATCATACTTACTGTAACATTTTGGCCTTATTCCTGTTTTTAAAAAGATATAGTATTAAATAAATAAAATAAAAATTTTGGGTTCAGCATCACATAATAAAACAAATCACAGGAGCTCCCATCATGGCTCAGCAGAAACGAATCTGACTAGCCTCCGTGAGGAGGCAGGTTCTATCCCTGGCCTTGCTCAGTGGGTTGAGGATCCAGCATTGCTGTGAACTATGGTGTAGGTCACTGACTCAGCTCAGATCTGGGTTGCTGTGGCTGTGGCGTAGGCCAGGAGCTACAGCTCTGATTCGACCCCTAGCCTGGGAACATCCATATGCTGCAGGTGCAGCCCTAAAAAGACAAAAAAAAAAAAGAAATCACATACTCTGAGTACTATGTAAAAATTCTATATATTCTCACATTTTGTAAGTCATTATATATGATTTAAAAATGTATATTTATATATATGTAATTTTTACAGCACATTCTGACATATTTCCATTTTATCAAATTAAGGAATAATTATTATCACCATCATAGATACTGGAAACTTAGAAGCAGACATTTTCATATATACCTCTTATGTACTACTTTCAGTCCTGGTTAAATCTAGACAATTTTCTGTATGAATATTTATACTTTTGGGTTAGCATCTCTTAACATTGAATGAAAAAGTTAGAAAGCATTAAATCTCTAATACATTTTACTCATTTATAGTGGTAAATCAAAATTGATACTCTGTCCCATCTTTATCCCAGGAGATACTATCATTTCAAGCATGAATAGATGAATTGACGAATTTTATACCTCTTGCTATTGGTATAACT
>PVHT020000079.1:9437920-9454264 GCA_004024745.2 Catagonus wagneri
GTTGTTGTGAAATGATGGATTGAGAAGGTTCTGGTTGATCTTCATTTGGGTGTGGGGTAAACAGCTGGGATTAGATGAGCAGAAAGCTGGGGAATAACTATTGTATGTAGTTTTGTTTTTCTGATTTGTGGGGGATTTTTGTATGTTGTTTTATTACCTATTTTCTCTTGTTTTCAGTACCCTATTGTATGCCGATTTTATTAGGCCACATAATTAACTCTTACAAATGACATTTTCAGAAGTTGTTTAAATTTTGCTTTTATTCTAAGTTGATTTTATTTTCTTTGTTTGGGACCCTAGTGGTGATTTCTACAACAGGGCTAGTTATTTTACTCTATGAGTTGTCATAACTATTTTCCTAAACAGCAACAACAGAATAAGTATTCATAGGAGCCTTTTTTCTTCTTCCTTCCTTTATTTTTCTCTTCTATCCTTCCTCTATTTAGTTGAATACCCACCATATCCCAGGCATTAGGCTGTAGAGTTAAAACAAAAAAGTTGGCCAGACATACATTGTTCCATGGAACTTAAATCTTGTTGAGGAGCACAAGCTTTAAAGTTAAAAATTGCTAATTCTGAAAGGGAAATCAGGATGACGTGGGAGCAAAAGATAGGAGAAAACTGTTTTGGTTTGTTGGGTCAGAGTACGTTCCTCAAGGTAATGATTATATAAAACTGAAACCTAAATAGTAGTGGATAGTTGTTCATGTAGAAGAGAGCTAGGGAAGAAACTCAGAGATGAAAAATTAGAATACCATAAATCCAATATGCAAGAGCTGGGAGAGCAACGAAGAGAGTGGGAGAGGTGGGAGAAAAATCTTACATTAGAAAAAATATACTTTCTCTTTATTCGGCACCTATTTGTCAATTAAGCGTGAGTGTCAAACAGTGATCTAGGTGCTGGGGAACTATCAGTGAACAAATTAGACAAAATTCTTACTTTTGTGAAGTTTATGTTCCTTTCTCTGTCAATAAATGAAGTGTCAATGCTTATTCCTTATATCTGTCAATAAGTGAAATAGTTACCTTCTAACTTCTTTCTTGTTTATTATTCATCAGGAAAAACCTATGCTATCCCTTTATTTTTCTATTTTCATGATCATTAATATGTTTTTTCCTAGTTTGTACCTCATTGGTTTGACTTGTGTTTCCTGTCTCTAGATTTCCAAGAGAAAATTCTAGCCACCAATAATATTCCAAGCATGAGTTTATATGCTATCAAATAAAGTATACTACACAGTTAATTTTATAATACATCATTTTGCAGAAAATAAAAATGGAAACATTTTTCCCTCCTTATAATATAAAATGAGGAATTCGTTTTCAGAAATCAGGAAACAATACTCTCATAGATAGTATGTTATGCTTATTAAATTTTCTTCTGATATTAAGCTCCATAGTATGTAAGGTTTTAAAAAGGACTTAGGCTAGGAGCTGTATAAAGTACTAAAAATGGAGTAAAGTTAAAAATTGGCTTATTGAGGAGTTCCCTTGGGGCACTGTGGGTTAAGGATCTGGTGTTGTCACTGCAGCTGCTTGGGTAGCTCCTATGGCATGGGTTTGATCCCTGGCCCGGGAACTTCCACCTACTGTAGGTGCAGCCAAAAAAAAAAAAAAAAATTGGCTGATTGAAATCTAGTTGATCTTCAGAAGTATAGATGTTTCATATTACATCCTCACAACCATTTGCTTATATCTGCGCAAGCCAAAAAAAAAAAAAAAAAACCACAAAAAAAACCCTTTAAAATTGTAGAAAATGAGATGTAGGGGAGAATTTCCATAGAAGATATTTTTGGTCCCAGATAATTGATTGTTATTGGAAGCTATGGGAATCCTATTTTAGTGACAAAAAGTTGAAATATTACTAAATCATCTATAAGTGAATCTTATAATTTTCAAGAAGGAAAATTATGGCAGAAGTTATAGGTAATACAATAATTAAACAGCATCAAATTATTTGCTTCTGAGTGTAAGTGATGAAACAAAGTATGAAAAAAAATTAATTGAAAAATTTAACTTTTAGAAGAAAAATGTGACCACAATAAAGGTTTTTTTTTCATGAAATTCTGATCTGTGTCTTGATTTTGTTGCTTTCTAACCCAGAGGTAGGGTAAGATGAGCAGGATAAAGTTAGAGTTTGAAAAGGAAAGAAAGAAACTTACATTGTGGTATAATTAACATTTAAAATTTAAAAAGTCACAATGAGCCATACTTTTAAAACCTTTTAGACAGAATAGATATTCCTCTAACTGGTGTTGTTTAGGGCATGTCCTGCTAAAGGAACAGTGCCAGACCAGAAGATCTATGAAATCCATAAAAGCAGCACTAAATTTTCCAATTCACTGGCTACTATAAATTAATGATGAAGTATACTTTCACCTTTGTAGTAATAGATACTTGCATAAATTAATAACCTGCTAGTTTGGGGACTCCTCCAGAGCAGTAAATAAAAGTTATCCTTTGGTAACAGCATTATGGGAATATTATCAGTATTAAGTTTATTTTTAACATCTGTGCTGGTGGGGAAGATGACAAATATAGACTGACCTTTTAAAATAAAAACATACTAATATTTTTCTTTGTACAAAGTTGACCAGTACCATGAAGATGGTGTTTCTGTCTTCCTACAGTAAATCTGATGCCAGGTACTTAAGAGGGTTCAGTTTTCATAGGGTAATTGCAAACATTAATTTGTATGTAATTTCAATAATACGAATTCAGTTGAAGAACTCTTGCTATTTGGCTTAGCTTTTTGAAGTGCATGTTATTATGACCTGAAAGGCAGATTAAGAGCAGGATTATGGTCTTATAGATCATACAATTCATTATGTTCTATCTAATCAATATCTGGCATCGGATACTACAACTTCACTGTATATGTTTCATTCATTTAGATGGGCAGATCTATATTTTTGTTACTTTACTGTGCTACATATATCATAGGCAAAAGGCCTTTTTGAGATCTTTAAAGCTATTAGTCTTCTTATTGCCTTGCAACTTAAAGATTCACTATTTGAAAGTTTA
Organism: Catagonus wagneri; assembly: GCA_004024745.2. NCBI lineage: Eukaryota > Metazoa > Chordata > Mammalia > Artiodactyla > Tayassuidae > Catagonus > Catagonus wagneri. The sequence continues at coordinate 9,440,945 of PVHT020000079.1, forward strand.
GTCTAAGTCAATAACTTTTTGTCCTAAAGGCCATTTCTCAAAAAAATCATCAGAAATATTTTCTTATTTTCAAATAATTTTTTTATTACTCAATGAATTTTATTAACATTTATAGTTGTACAATCATCATCACAAACAAATTTTATAGTATTTCCATCCCAAACTCCTAGTGCATCCCTCTACCCTCTAACTGGTTTCATTTGGAAACCACAAGTTTTTCAAAGTCTGTGAGTCAGTATCTGTTCTGCAAAGAAGTTCGTTGTGTCTTTTTTTAGATTCCACATGTAAGTGATAGCATTTGATGTTGGTGTCTCACTGTCTGACTTACTTCACTTAGCATGATAATTCTAAGTCCATCCATGTTGCTGCAAATGCCGTTATTTCTTTCCTTTTAGTTGCTGAGTAATATTCCATTTTGTATATGTACCACTCTTCTTTATCCACTCCTCTGTTGATGGACATTTAGGTTGCATCCATATTTTGGCTATTGTATATAGTGCTGCAATGAACTTTGGAGTACATGTATCTTTTTGAATCAAGGTTTTCTCTGGATTGATGCCCAAGAGTGGGACTGCTGGATCAAATGGTAATTCTATTTTTAGTTTTCTGAGGAATCTCCATACTGTTTTCCATAGTGGTTGTACCAATTTACATTCCTACCAACAGTGTATGAGGGTTCCCTTTTCTCCAACTCTCTCCAGCATTTATTTAGACTTTTCGATGATGGCCATTCTGGCCAATGTAAGGTGGTACCCCATACATTGGTTTTGGTTTGCATTTCTCTAATAATTAGCGATGTTGAACAATTTTCATGTGTTTTTTGGCCATCTGTATGTCTTCTTTGGAGAACTGTCTGTTTAGATCTTCTGCCCATTTTTTGATTGGCTTGTTTAGTATTGAGCTGCAGAAAGTGTTTATAAATTCTGGAGATTAATCCCTTGTCAGTCACTTCATTTGCAAATATTTTCTCCCATTCTGTGGGTTGTCTTTTCATTTTGTTTAGGGTTTCCTTTGCTGTGCAGAAACTTTTAAGTTTAATTGAGTCCCATTAGTTTAATTTTGTTTTTATTGTCATTACTCTAGGAGGTGGATCTGAGAAGATGTTGCTGTGGTTTATGTTAGAGGGCATTTGACCTATGTTTTCCTCTGATAGTTTTATAGTATCTGGTCTTATATTTAGGTCTTTAATCCATTTTGAATTTATTTTTGTGTATGGCGTTAGGAAGTGTTCTAATATCATTCTTTTCCATGTGGCTATCCAGTTTTCCCAGCACCACTTGTTGAAGGGGCTGTCTTTTCTCCATTGTGTATTTTTGCCTCCTTTGTATATTTTTGCCTAGATTAGTTGACTGTAGGTGTGTGAGTTTAATTCTTGCCTTTCTATCCTGTTCCACTGATCTATATTTCTGTCTTTGTGCCAGTACTATATGGTTTTGATGATTGTAGCTTTGTAGTATAGTCTGAAGTCAGGGAGCCTGATTCCTCCAGCTCCATTTTTCTTTCTCAAGATGGCTTTGGCTATTCTGGGTCTTTTGTGCTTCCAAGCAAACTTACAAATATTTTGTTCTAGTTCTGTGAAAAAGGTCCTTGGTAATTTGATAGGGATTGCATTGAATCTGTAGATTTCCTTGGGTCTTGTAGTCATTTTGATAATGTTGATTCTCCCAATCCAAGAGCATGGTATATCTTTCCATCTGTTTGTGTCATCTTTGATTTATTTCATCAGAATCTTATGGTTTTTACAGTACAGGTCTTTTGTCTCTTTAGCTAGGTTTATTTCTAAGTATTTGATTCTTTTTGATGCGATGGTAAATGGGATTGCTTCTCTAATTTCTCTTTCTGATCTTTCATTGTTAGTATATAGAAATGCTGTTGATTCTGTGTATTAATTTTGTATCCTGTGACTTTGCCAAATTCATTGATGAGCTCTAACAGTTTTCTGGTAAAGTTTTTAGGATTCTCTAGGTATAGTATAATGTCATCTGCAATTAGTGATAGTTTTACTTCTTCCTTTCCAATTTGGATTCCTTTACGTTTTTTCTCCTCTGATTGCTATGTCTAGGACTTCCAAAACTGTGTTGAATAGTAACGGTGAGAGCAGACATCCTTGTCTTGTTTTTGATCTCAGCTGGAATTCTTTCAAAATTTCACCTTTAAGAATGACGTTAGCTCTGGGCTTGTCATAGATGGCCTTTATTATATTGAGGTAGGCTCCCTCTGTGCCCACTTTATGAAGGTTTTTATCAGAATTGGGTGTTGGATTTTGTCCAAGGCTTTTTCTGCATCTATGGAGAGGATCATATGGTTTTTATTCTTCAGTTTGTTTACATGGTGTATCACACTGATTGATTTGCAGATATTGAAGAATCCTTGCATCCCTGGGATAAATCTCACTTGATCATGATATACGATCCTTTTAATGTATTTCAACTATTTTTTTTCAATCTTTAATTTTCTTTTCATCATAGAATACTACCAACCTAATATCTTATTCTTAATTTTTAAGACACGTTATAGAAACAATCATTTTTAAGTTTCAACTTCTTGCTGTTTTCTTTGTTTTGGGAACAATTAGAGATCATTGGAGAAAATTATTGGATTTTAATCATAAGCAGGCCAAGTGCTTTAAGTCTGTGTTTGAGTCTGTGAAGCAGCACTAAGATACTAAAAAACAAACAGAAAACCCGTAAGTGATATTGTTGGCTTTGTTTTTGTCAAGTGTCTTAATTGATTGGACCATATTAGATATATTTACTTTTAGAGAAAAATAAACCCAACATTATTAGTTTTAATGTAAAATATTTTACATTGGAGTTGTAAATAACTTTAGAATCTGAAAGAAGAATATGCCGCTTTCACAGTTTTACTGTGTATACATCCTGGGGTTCCAGGGGTAAATGAAATCCCAGAATATCTCACAATTTCAGAACCATAGGATCTTCCCAAATCCTATAGGGTCTTTGCCAGTGTGAGGAGCTCTTTGCACTACTGCCAGCGGCCACTCTTTGCCATTGCTCAGTCAAAGTCTCCTTCTCTACCTCTTTTCAGGGAAGAGCAGCCTCTAGCTCTGTATCTGATTCAGGATGGAGAAGCAATACAGATCTGTGTATGATCCCCATCTCTGTGATGATCCCCTTTCAGAATGGATTTATTTGTACCCTTCCACAAACAAATCCAGTCTCCTTGGTATTGCAGAGAAAATGAATTAAACCCTCTGTCCAGTTGACATGCTTGAAAAGCCAGTTCGCTGGTGTACATATGATACATCCTGTGATATCGTCTACTGATATCCATATCATTTAAACTTCTAGGACATCATTTCAATGTCAGTATGCTAGTAAAATGGCACTTCTCATAACCTCCACCATATTTGCTTGCCCAACCTTCAGATTTCTGTTTAGGGAAACTTTTTTGGTGCTGTAAGCTCTTGAGGAAACTGTACACATAATGACTGGGACATCTGATCATGCTTCTTCAATGCCCTTTTGAACACAATTATTCTTAGACTTTATATCCTTTGAATAGCACATACTTGAAGATAGCATAATAAGCAATATTCAAATTCTCTATAAATCGAAAAGTATGATTTTTTAAGATAATTTTTTCTGAAACTGTATGTTACATAATTCCTTCAGATTCTTGTTTAATTTGACAAGTTAAATTACATACACCTTTAAAAATATTTACTGCTGCTTCTGTATTCATGGAAGGTAGTTTCTTGGTTGATTGAACTTATAGTACACTTTGGGAATAAAAACAAAACTTTGAAATATTAGCGTTGAAAAGTTATAGTGAGATGTCTTCAATCTTGCATGATTCTAAATCTACTATGGATTTATACATTTTTATTCTTTTAAAATCTCCAAAATAATAATGATTTTTAGATAATATTTATTAAGCTCTTACTTTATGAGATATGCATATGAACTGATGTACTAAATATTTAACTTAATAAATTATTCCCATTTAATAAAGATACCGTATCTAAATAAAGTCAGACAGCTAAATATTACAAGAGTCAATAGTCAGACCCACAAGATGCCTACTCTTTGCCAAAGTGCTGTTTTGTTTCCTGCTATATTTAATAAATTGTGTTGCATGATTAGAGTCAGTTCAATCCATTTGGTGTTTATTGAGCCACTACTTTGTGCCTGATACACAGTATGAAAGGATACACAAAAGATTCAGGGAAGTTAGTCATTCAATATGAAAATCTATTCCACAAATTTTAAAAATTATTTAAAACTCTTACTTTTTTGATAGAACATTTGAATTACTAAATATTTAAAATCTACAGAATTTGGAAAACATCTATAACTTTATTCTGTAGCTTCTAGCCAAGGATTAGTTTGGTGAGTGTTTCTAGGTTGGAATTTCTAATTTGCATAACTTGTTCATTGCCTTAGGTTATTTTCCCATATGTCTTGTGATTTTACCTTGTGTTTTTAAAATCATAGAACCTATTAAGCCAAAGCTAGACTTTATGTTTAGATAGGCTGTATTTTTAGATTTCGACACTATGCCTTTAATTTTTCTGACTGGCAATGCTAAGATCTTTCATTGGTATAGGGTTGCTTTAACTTACAATGCTTTGTCTGATGTTATGAAACATTTCAGGAGCATGTGGTAAACTTTTTTTTTTTTTTTTGGCCAGTAAGCTAAAACTTTGTAGTAAAATCATTTTAATTTTTATCTTTTTTTTTTCCTTTTTTAGGGCTACACATGTGGCATATGGATGTTCCCAGGCTAGGGGTCGGAGTGTTTTTTAGGGCCAGCTTTCGCCACAGTCACAGCAACACAGGGATCCGAGCTTCATCTGCAACCTACACCACAGCTCATGGTAATGCTGTATCCTTAACCCACTGAGTGAGACCAGGGATCGAACCCAAATCCTCATGGTTACTAGTTGAGTTCATTACCACTGAGCCACAATGGAAACTCTCATAATTTGAAATTTTATAACCTCTTTTCCATAATTATTTTCTTCATTAACAATTTATACTTTGGAATCTAAACTTTATGTGTAACCTATACCTTATGAAATGAGTTACAGATTGACATGTGGCTGATAGTTGAGTAAAAACAATAAAGGGAGATAACAGACCATAGGTTACTAGTTTTGTAGCATTAAACCATGGAAGAATGAAAATCTGCTAGTTAATGTCATTGGAAATACTATGCCACGGGCATTTGGAATATGTTATTGAACTATATGTCAGTCAGGGACGTGTAGTTATAATCATGGTTTTTACAGTTGATTGTCTCAGGTTGAAGGAGAAAGTAGCACTTGGAACCATGAGCTTAGTTTTTATGGTGATACGTAAAATCAGAAAAGAGGTCAGAAACAAACCTGAGTGAAGTCAACTCAGAATGAGTCCTGGGTACTTATGCAATAAAATCTTAAAGATTATTATCCCATATATTAATCCAGATAGACACAGTACACCATCATCAAAGGAAGATCTATTGTTTAAACGGAATAATCCAGCAATTTTTTATCATTACTTTTCAATCTGTTTTGGAATACATTTTGCAGTACCATTCATGATTGTTGTTATATTTGAGTTTGCTTGAATGATGAGTGTGGAGCCTGTAGTGAAGGTAGGAAAGGGAATTGTGGGGTTGGGGGCAATGACTTGAATTAGAAAATTGAATGGCAGTGATTGCTTAGAAATTCATTCCTAAAATGAAAGTGTATGTTAGTTTTAACTTGGTTCTGACAGTAATGATTATCAATGAAAAAACCCGAAACAATTTCTGAAGCACATATGTTATACTATATGAATTTCCTATATGAATTTTCTATATAAACTTTACATTAATAGTAGACTGTGAGCACGAGTGGCCTCTCCAAGACTTTGGGAAACATGTTCTTATATAAATCTTTTTGCTCCCACTGTTTAAAAAAAAAAAAGTGGTAATTTTTTCTTCTTGGTATTTTTTCACTTTTATCTGTGTGTGTGTGTGTTGATAGGGCATTTACTGTATATGTTACCTATACAGCTGAAGTTGTTTGTCATTCCTAGAACTCTTAACAGAAAACACAAATTAAGCTGTATTAATAAATACAAATGTTTGCATCCTCTAGCAACACACATCTTGAGGGTGAAACTTGATTGATAATGATAAAATGCTAGATGGTATTTTTAATATTTCCTGAAATGACAGTTTTCCCCTCTGGTCTGAGCCATCCAGAGATTAACTGGCATGTTTAGCAGTGCAGATTTCACATCTCCGAGAGATCTGGAAGTTCTGTATTCGTACCCCAGGAAATAAAGGTGTTTGACAATTTGAACACTTTCACATGCACTGGCTATTCTAACCCCCAAAATGCCCATTTACAAATTGTAAATTGGTTTCTTTCTATACATCAGTTTTTTTTTTAAACATGTGAAATGCAGCAGACTAAGTTATTTACTACGATTTTATTATGATTTGTATTCTCCACATTAACTGGGAGCTCTAGAATGTGAATATGCTGCTCATCCAAACATAAGCCATTTTCATTTGCATGTTAGATTTAAAGCCATTTTATTTCACAACCTGAAAATACCCATTTTGTGGGAAAATATTCCATATTTTAACTCATACAAGACTGAGTACCTAGTAAGTAAATGTCAGTGTATTTAGTATTCCCTACTCATTCCACCTCATGTCTTGAGAACAAAACTAGAATAAATATGCCCTCCCATCTAACTTGATGCACACTTGGAACAAGAGTGCCATCAAAGAAACAGCTACTGAATTGCTAGTAGTTTGGGAAAAGAGCTGGAACTACCCACCAGGCTTCACTCATGTGTCCAACTGGATCAACTTTTAGTCTGATAATCTAAAATCTGTACTGAAACTCTACCAGCAAAGACAAATAGGAGGATGGGATTTTTAGCATTTATTACATGTGAATATAAATTTTGGTCAAAACACCTAGAGTATAAGAATTTTCATATTCCTTTTTTAAAAAGTCCTATTTAATCTATTTTAGCAAATGCTATTCAGGCCTATAGTGAGATCATGACAAGATCCTGATCTTATTAGAGACTGGGGGCTGGGTGAATTGCATCCTGAACCAAGATTTGCTTCTGTTGCTTTCTTTTACTTGCCAGTCAGCTCTTGGCATAATCAGAAATGCTATTCCAAAGTCACAGAAACCTAGCTGACTCTAGCTCAGCCTCCAGAGAGCTATTCTAATTCTCTCAGCTCTCGGCAAAGCTTCTGCCTCCAGAGAATGAAACGTTCTGGAGTAATGCCTCATTCATGACCTAGATGCAGTGAGGAAACCAAGGCCACTAAAACTGAGGAAGAAACTGTCAGCCCAAAACATTCATCTGTTTTCCACTTGTCTTACTCCTGATTCTCGTGGTAGATTCTCTTCTATCAACAAAAACCCAGGATTTATTTTTCTTCAGTTTTTAAAAATTTCTGCTTCCTACTCATAACATACCCACTCTTCAAGGAGAGGAGTTCATAATTTAGGCTATAAAACCAAACCATCTTCTAGGGATAGGGGCAAAATAAGAACCACAACATTGACATAATCTAGATATTTGCATGCTCTCAGCCTGTTATCTTGGTAAAGTTCAACAATTTTTTATTTCAGTAAACATTTAGAGATAGTCTTCTACATGATGCTAAGAGCTAATGACTCAGTGGTATACAGCAGAGTTCTCGCAGGATTTATAGTCTAGCAGGAAACTTCTATAATTTAGGAGGTTGACAGCTGAGTAGGTAACTCCTGGGTTCTCTGTGAGCACATAGCATCTGCTTTTTACCTATTCTCAATATTTAAATCCCAAACCTAAAAACTGAAAATAAGCAATAAGGATCCTTTTGTTTGTTTGTTTCATCATTTTGTAAATTGTGTATTTCTCTTCAGTTTTTATACCAAGTATCAACTTTGAGAATTTGTTTGTAAAAGGAAGTAATGTTAGACCTCAGCTTGCTACTGATTCAACCAATTTCAACTAATATTGCTAATCATTTTTATATTAGAATTGTATGGAATATGCTATTTTTAAAAGCATGTGAAGTTTGGTTTAAACTCTAAGAGAATAATCTTGATTAAAGATGATCCTTTACTAGATTTCAGATACTGCATCTTATCACTTTTTTATTTACTTCTTTCTAGTAATTTTATGAGAGAAAATGTATGGTCACTGGGAAAATTTTTCTTACAAATTTATTTCTCTTTCTTTCAAGTCTTTAAAAAGAGAATAAGTATAACCAAATATTTTAAAATTAGCTTTCTTAGTATTTTATCTAAACTTAATTTAGAACATTTTCAAACATCTTATTTAGATAATTTCTGATTAAGCTGAGTCCTTAAATATCAGAGGAAATGATGATTGTTCACATATTTAAAATAAATCTCCCCTCTAATCATTCTTCTTTGCTATTGACATATTACTATTGCTTATAAAATGACAACTCTGTTTTATTTGCTTCAGGGCTACTTTTCCTAGAACAGTGACATCAAATCACCAGCAAGCATTCAGAGAGGTCTTGCTGGTTATAGCACCTCCCTGGAGCCAGGAATAGAAAAAGCAGCAGATAAATTTGAATATATCAGTTGACTAGAGAAAGGGGATTTATATTTTATTTTAGATCCAGCCAGAAAGATAACAGAGGATGCAATGGGAATTTTTTCACTACTTTGGGAGGAAAAAATGCTGATGGTATTGACATTCAAAGAAGTGAGATTGGGTTCTGGAAGAATTTGATAGGTAGTTTAGTAAAAAATTCCAGGCTTATGTTACTGAGATTGAGTCTAAGTGCTTCTTATTAAGACTTTATTTAAATGGTTATATGTTCGCCCAGATCTTTCACATAAAGGTCTCAGCTTAATAAAAAGTGAAACTCTAGTTTTCAGGCTTCATAAATTAGTGACACTGAACAATTTGCACCTCTGCAACTTTGCTGTGAGGAATGCAATGACAGATTCTGTGCTGTGTTTGCCTATGAGATGATTTCCTTGAAGTCCCATAATGAGTTGTTTTTGGCAGGATTAATGAGTATTATAATGGTAAATGGATGTTTGCAGCTCAGTTGTGTTCCATCACGGAGTAACATGGGGTTTCTGGTCCCTTGGAGGCCATAATTGGTGGCATTAATGCAGTTTTTAATTACAATTCTTGAAAAAAATGAATTGGAACCAAAACAAAAGCTAAGTGATCATCTCTCTGCTGTTTCAGATGGTATAAACAGAAGACTGTTGATAAGTCTGATATCTGTAATTTGAATCATACCCTCCAAATAGGACATACACAGTAAATTTTGTTGATGATTTTAAGTGGCACGTTTGCCTTTATTTTTCCTTAACCGTATATACTGCAACAGCTTTTATTATACAAATATAACATATCATATAGTTCTATATTATACGTAAGTATGAAATGTATACATTTTGTAAAGGTATACATAAAATCTAAGTGGAGGCAAATATAAAATAACAGGCTCACTTCTTATATTTATCCCCAATATTTGTTTCCTGATTCTCACTGTTAATATTGAGCAATATAATTATAATCAATTCCCAGAGCTCTATGAATGAACTGCAATTCATGAAGGCATTTTTCTTTTTCTCCATTCACATACATATGTGAGAAATTACTAGTAACTATTGCTTCATCATATCCTATCCTTTCAGTATTATGTTTGTTCGTCATCTGTAGTAGCAAGCCCAGCATTGATCTATAGGATAATAGTTGCAAAGTGTTCTATGGAGAGGAAAAATATCTCCTAAGATGACATGACATCCATAGATAGAGCGCAATAATATAAGTTTTAAAAATCCATAAAATCAGTTGTTTATTTCTGACATATTTATAAGCTACCTAAATTGTTTTGGGTACCATGCATTTCCTTCTAACAATAATGTGATTTTTTCTTGTATTTTAAAATAAGTTACAGGACAAAATATTAGACAGTGGTTAATTCAATGGTTAGTAGAATATCTGCATTTAACTTATTATGTTACCTTTTACATTCTTGCTGAATTAAGTAAATAAAGAGACTATTCCTTATTTTCATAGCCCTTTGTAAAGATATTCTTGGTATCAGGGTTTTTTTCTTTTTCTTTTTCTTTTTTTTTTTTTGAGCTAACAGTACATGAGGCAGAAATGCATTTGGATCAGTGGCAAATAATGACTTATATGGGAAAAGTGTAAAAAGCTGGAAGTCATGGACTTACTCCTGTATTTATATCTGAGTTTTGATGAGACTTAAACAACTTCCATCTTCTAAGAATTGCAAGCACTTTAGAAAAGAAAGTCACCTTTCTCAATATCTTTGACAGTTACTATATGTGTCATTTTGAATCTCATCATCAGGTAAATTTTATTGATAGGCTCAAATACCTGGTCTAAGGCTTTCTACAGTCCTGTAATACAGTTGAATTTTCCTATTGTAAGGAAACAAATATATAAAACAAATAAAAAGTAGACAAGTAAGAAAACCAAAAACATCCTCCAATACATTTATCAATAGGGATTTCAAAGTTGGGAACTGTGGAGCAAGTTGTCAATGGCTGCAAATTTTTAACAACATCGCCCACCCAGGAAAAGGGATCCAGCCTTGGTTTTATGCAATTCCATTCTATTCGCGTTCGTGATGATTGAGTGTGCTGAAGTTGCTTTGTTTTTTCTTTAGAAGAGTGATGATAGTGATTAATTCAGTTGATGCATCATTGTCCCGTCCCCACCACTTTGGTAGTTTCCACAAAATGTCTTAAAATAACTAGAGAGCATTTATACATGTGAAAATTCTCTGTGCTTTTGCATATTATCATTCTATCTAAATCTGATGCTGATCTTGTCAGCCGTGCCATCTAAATACTGGGGAAAAAGAGATCAAAATGCAAGTAAAAATTTAATGTTTAAGTAGATGTTTACTACCAGATGAATGTGCATATGCTAAGCAGTTTTACTACCCCCCCCAACAGAATCTTTTGGGGTAGGTACTGGTATTTTCATTTTGTCACAAACTAACCGAAGCACAGATAGGCTGGGCTGCCTCCACAAGATCACATGTGCCTTGCAGAGCAGGGTAGGGGTAAGGATCAAGCATTCATCGTCTCTACTCTGATCATGCCTGAAATCTCGATAGTGCCTTTGGAGAGGGATAGAAGTCATAGCAAAACAACGACAAACCTTTGGTTACATTTTTAGTTGCACTGTTGAGTTACATAAGTGAAATGCACTAATAGGACCTTAATACTGTTATTGCTCTAGTGGATCTTAGAGATTACCTAATACACACAGTTCACTTTTGAAGTGAAGAAATGGATTTTCATTCAGTTTAAATGTGGCAGGAAGCCACGACACAGCCCTAATGACTGCCTTTTTTCCTATAGGCACAACCCATAGCTATATGTGATCACAGGCCCATCCCCTGGACCTTATGTGGAAACTTGAATGATGTCAGCTTCTAAAGGACACTGTATGAAGGACAAGATTGCATAGCGGTGAGTGTTGGACTATAGAGATGGGAGATGGGCAGATTTGGAGTCTGAACTGAGACTTCTACTCATTAGGTAACTGACCATGAGTAAACTGGTTAATGCCTATGTGCTTTAGTTTATTTACCTATAAAATCATGACAAAAGTATTCTTCACAGGTTGTTGTAAAAGTTAAATAATGCGTTTGAAGCACTTAGCCATCCAGAGTAAACATATAATAAATGTGTTTATTGGGCTGCATATTACACAATCATTATCACAGTACAGCTACCCTTTGGTTTTCAAAAGCCATATAAAACAGAGGTTTGAAATTTAAATTGAAATCACTTCTGTCTCAGCTAACATGATTATACTATAAGCAATTAATTTTGAAAACTCAAACTTTTGACATTATTAATATTAGCAGCATGGTCCCCAAAAGTTTTAGTACCTTAGTGAAGCTGGTGGCTGTTTTTTTTTTTTCTTTTGTCAGATGCTCCTGTTGAAAACATCTTAATCGATAGTGAATTTAAAAAAATTAGCTAGCATATTTGCACATAATTTATCATAGATGAATAAAGTCACACCTCCTAGACAGAAGTGATAGAGATTTGAGGTTGAATTTCAGCTCTTCCACTTGTTTGGCCTTAGGCAAGTGTTTACCTGGACTGAAGCACACTTGCACTAGCTGTAAAAATGAAAAAATACACTATACCTTGCAGGGTTGTTGTGACTATTAATAATGATACATGCAAAGTGCCTGGAATAAGCCCTGGGACTTAGTAGGCACTTAATAAATGGTAGCTATTAATGTTGTTAATATTTCTTTTTCAGTGTATTTGTAATTCTTTAATAATAATGCTAATCTATCACTCATAACTTCAGTTGTGAAAATGGTACATCTACATTTTATAATTTAAATGTATTATCCTAGAATCAATGAAATTGGTTGTAGTACCTATACACTATTTGAAGAACAACTTTATTTTTAAAATTCCATTGTCTTGTAGACTAGTATTCAGAGTTCTTTGTGTTTATTTAGAAAGAAGGAAAATAGTTTTCAACAAAGTTAATTATTTTTGCTAAATAATGTAAACTTTTGACTTTTTCTAGGAGATAGGCTATAGTTAAATGTACCTATACAGCTGATGATTAAAAAAAACATTTTCTTAATAAAGGAAATTTGCTTATTTCAGTATATTTAAGAAGCTGTAAAAATTAAACTCTTGTTTCATTTATATTTATCCCTGCTTTAAAAATCTAAAAAGATTGATCCTCTTAGTGTTGTATAATTTCTTAATTTAAATATATTTAATTTAAAAAGGTCAAATTTTAGCCCTATGCATTTACTCATACAAGATTGGTTAGTATGAAACTTGTAAACCACGAAATATAAGGTGTTTGAGATAAAATGACATTATACATTTTATTATATGCTTAGGCTGTGTGACTGGAAAAACTGTGGATTTTAGCTGATCTTCAGATTAACAACTGATGTATAGTATAGTAAATTTCAGGAGTTCCTGTCGTGGCTCAGTGGTAATGAACTTTACTAGGATCCATGAGCATATGGGTTCGATCCTTGGCCTTGATCAGTGGGTTAAGGATCCGGCATTGCCATGAGCTGTGGTGTATGTCATAGACACAGCTTGGATCTTGCATTGCTATGGCTGTGACATAGGCCAATATCTGTAGCTCCAATTTGACCCCTAGCCTGGGAACTTCCTTATGCTGTGGTGGGGCTCTAAAAGGCAAAAAATTAAAAAAAAAAATAATGAATTTTACAAGCTAAAATATTATTCCATGAAACCATTTACCTCAGATTTTAAGACATGTTAACTGAAAAACAGCAATTATATCATATGACTTATCAAATTATAGTGGATAT
>PVHT020000079.1:9455264-9475810 GCA_004024745.2 Catagonus wagneri
CTGTAGCTCCAATTTGACCCCTAGCCTGGGAACTTCCTTATGCTGTGGTGGGGCTCTAAAAGGCAAAAAATTAAAAAAAAAAATAATGAATTTTACAAGCTAAAATATTATTCCATGAAACCATTTACCTCAGATTTTAAGACATGTTAACTGAAAAACAGCAATTATATCATATGACTTATCAAATTATAGTGGATATAGCCATAGTTTTATTTTTCAGTATAAGAAGTTTTGTTATTAAATCTCTACTTTAAAAAAAATCATTAATTAGTATTCTGCATATCATGAATCAAATATACTAAAAGACACTAATTAAATAACGTTTTTTCATTAAATCTATTTGAAGTTATCAAAGACCCTAAATTTTAGATACTAGAATGCATTAAAAAAATAAAGCCTGAATAGTTTTGAGGAATAATTTAAGATTAAAACTATAATTTTGTTTTGGGAGCTTCATATCCACATTGGGAATATAAGTACTGTATTTCAGTTTACAGGATATAGAATGTAATCAAAATTCATTTCTTACTCTCCAAAGGAATAATGGCCAAGCATATCCTCTTAAAGAGAACGTTCAATAAGTGTTCATTGAGTGAATATTGAATGTGTTTTTACTTCATTGACTGTGATTTGATTCCATAAAAAGAAAATTAATTGAGGTTATTTGGAACTTTTAGTAGACTGTTGTTGAAATTAACATAACCTTTTGCTTTTGTTTGACTTACATTTCCCAAATCAATATTTATATTCTCTAACTCTAGCTAAATTATATATTACCGCCTTGGTTTTTGTAGCTATCTGATTTCTAAAAGAATTAGTTTTTTTTTAATAGATAGATGATTGATAGATGAATATATCAATGTAGTTATAGATAAAAACTCAGGAGAAAAAAAAATTTTCTCAATCTTCCAGAGATTCTAGGTTACTTTCTGCCCCTAAGAAAATCTATCCATTTTCTTTTGCTCCTATTGGTGCTTTCTATAAAGCAGTTCCTTATTTTTTTAAATTTTATTGGAGTAAGTGATTTACAATGTTGTGTTAGTTTCAGAGTACAGCAAAGTAAATCAGCCATACATATGTATCCATTCTTTTTGGAAGTTCCCATCGTGGCGCAGCGGTTAACGAATCCGACTAGGAACCATGAAGTTGTGGGTTCAGTCCCTGGCCTTGCTCAGTGGGTTAACGATCCGGCATTGCTGTGAGCTGTGGTGTAGGTTGCAGACGCGGCTCGGATCCTGTGTTGCTGTGGCTGCGGCTTAGGCTGGTGGCTACAGCTCCAATTAGAGCCCTAGCCTGGGAACCTCCACATGCCGCGGGTGCGGCCCTAAAAAAATGACAAAAAAAAAAAATACATATGCATCCATTCTTTTTCAGATTCTTTCCCCATGTAGACTATCTAAGGGTACGGAATAGATTTCCCTGAGCGGGTCCTTGGTAAGATATTCCCCATTTATCCTATATTAAAGAAAAGGAACATTTCTCCCTCATTCGTAATTTGTATTTTTCATTTTGTTCATTCATACTCATGTCTTTGCAGTACCCCAGTTTATTCTCCTCTTCTCTGTCCACTCTGACAGGGGAGTTGGTTTATAGCAGATCAAATCAAGAAGAGTCTGTCCTTTCTTTAGGGCATTTGATTGGCTTTCAAGTTCTACTATATCAGAAATAACAAATTACCTGATAGATTTTATAAGTGTAAGCTTAAATTTTAAAATGAGTTTATGAGATAGATAATCAAAACTTACGTAATAGATAAATCAAAACTAATGGCCATATTTATGAATCAGTTATGCTGAACAGAACTGTGTATTAGATATAGGTGCTAATTTCCTCTTTGAAACTTGCTTCATACCATGAATTATGCTTGGTTTTATCAGTAGGCCTCTTCTGGCCCATTTTCCTGCAAATGAGGTAGGGGGCAATTTATAAACTGCCTTTTCTCATTGTCCCATTTTTAACAGTTCAAGGTGTTTGCTGCTTTCACTGCTAGTCCTTTCACCTTCTTCCACTTTTCTCTACACAATTTGTCTCTGGAAATGGCACACTAAATGGACTGTCCTCCATTATTCTCTCACCACTTCCTCTCATTACAGCCACTGTCCTAGGCTCTGCTACTTTTCCTGTGGTCATTGCATGTCCTTGCTTTATGTTTCCTAACTCTTCACTCCAGCTATGTGCTCTGTGGCTGGCTGTGCATTAAGGGTGCTTTTTCGCTTAAAGATTCTTCCATGGCCAACAAGTCACTTAGGTTCATTGACTTTACTGGTTCCATTTTTCATGTCTCCTGCATGATCAAGTCATTTTATTTTCTTTTGAATGCCACATTTAAGTACCATTTTGGAAGGAATAGATTGACTTTCCAGGGTAGTGTCACCACTAATAATTGTCACTCATGGAAATGGAAAGTTATTTTTTATGGTGTTCTGTCATTTTTCTACTCTTGATCAAGTCCTATGACACCTAAATCTCCTAGGACTAATCAAAGAAAACATTTGTTCGCCTGGGAGCTGATCAAATAGCCATTATTTAAGGGCTTGTGGAAAACAGGGAAATAGTGTAACTAACTTGCTATGCTTCCTCCATCCCTCCACCCCAGTTAGTGGGTGTCTGGTACAAAGTCAAGATTTTCTAGGCCCTAAACATTCCAGCATCTGGTGGTGCCTCATGTGGGTGGTATAAACTTGATTAATGGACACAGAAGACTGTAGTATGAGTGCCAGCTCTATGCTTTAGTGTTCTTCCCCAGAATGATTGCCATATCAAGTGACAGTTCCCTAACCTTCCATTTACTTAAAATGAAAGGTATAAGAACTCTTAATGGCAAAATTTTGCATTCAAATTAATATATTTCTCTTTTTTTTCTTTTTAACCCATCTTTTGGATCTTTTCTCATAAGTAAAGCCAATAAAAAATGGAAAAATAAACACATAAGAGTGATATTTTGGAGGTAAAATCACCTTTAACTTACATGTAAATGTATCTTCCAAAAAATAATTCTTCCTTAAATATTAACTGACTGCCCTCTTACTTCCCAAGCACTGTTCTGGATCCTAGGGATATAGGATGAACAATATAGGGAAGATTTCAATATTTTAACATTGGCAATGTCCCAGAGGAAGTGAGACAGAAAACATACAAGAAAATTAATTAATTAATATGAGAGCATGGTGGTTGAATGAGGCAATTGTATATAAGGCATGATGGAAGCATACTAATTTTGACTTAGTAGTTAGGGAAACATCATATTTGATGAATGAATAGCAAAAATGAACCAGGTATGAAAAAGATCTGAGGGCACTAGGTCTGTTATAAAGGCCTGAGTATGAGAATGAGCTTACTGTTTGAACAGCAAGAAGAAAGCCAGTGTGTCTGGAGTAGTGAGTGCTGAGTTAGGTATGCAAGGCCCGAAAATTTGATGACCTAGGTTATGGTAAGGAGTTTGGGTTTTATGGAAAGCACAAAGAAAAGCCATTGGATAGTTAAAAAGTGGAGTGATATTATCTGATTTAGGTTTTAAGAAGAGTTTTCTGGTTGCTGTAGGAAGGATGCACTGTAGAGGTTAGGATTTTGAGTGAATTTAAAAAAAAAAGCTCTTGGAAATGTATTATAGCAATATAGTAAGAGATAATAGGAATTTAGATTGGAGAAGCTTTAGGTGGAGATGAAGAGAACTGGACAGATTTTGGACACATTTCTGGGATAAAGACAATGGATTTTGTTTATGGATTGATATGGAGAACAATGAGGGGAATAGTCAGTGAGGTTAGGGCATGAAGTATGATTCCTAGAATTTTGGGTCAAGCAACTAGGTAGATTATAGTACTATTTCCTGAGATGGGGAAACCTAGAAAACTACTTTTGAGGGGCTATTCAAGTAAGCATTGGATATACAAATTTGAAGTACAATGGAGAAGCCATAAAGTTGGAAATCAATGGCATACAGATGATATGTAAATACTGTATTGTTACAAATGTAAGGAGGTAAACATTAACAGCAATTATGCCAACCAAAGGAACATTAATCTGTCTTAGCCTCAAGCTTGCTAATGATATATTTTAATGGGGTCAATTTTCAAAGTTATTTTCTGAATCATATGATAGGTATATACTTAGCTTCTAAGAAACTGACAAGCTATTTTCCGAATAGATTTTAACATTTTACATTCTTACCAGCATTGTATGGAAATTTAAATTCTTCCACATCCTGTCCACCCTTGGTATGGCCATTCATTTTTAATCTTAGACATTCCAGTAGGTGGCATCTTATTGTGCTTTAAGTTTACATTTTCCTAATGACTAATGAGTTTTAGCATTTTTATGTGTACTTATTTGCCATCTGTATGACTTTGGTAAAGTGCCTGTTCAGTCTTTTACCCATTTTAATGGGTTATTTAATTCTTATTATTGAGCTTTGAGATTTTTTTAAACATATTCTGAATACATATCGATTATAAAATGTACACATAACAAATATTTTCTTCCAGTCTTTGGCTTTTCATTTTTTGACACTGTCAAGGGAAAAACAAGAATGTTCACAGTAGCTTTATTTGTAGTAGCACGAACTAGAAACCACCCAAATGCCCATTCAGCAGGTGAAAAGATTTTTAAAAAGTGGTGACTGTATACAATGGAACACCACTCACATTGACAAAGAGTGAACTGTTGACAAACACAGTATCATGGATGGTTGTCAAAATAATTGTAATGAGCGAAAGAAGCCAGACAAAAAGGAAGCTATACTATGTGATTCCATTTGTATAAAAGTTATAGAAATGCAAACTAAACTACAGTGACAGAAAATACATCAGTAGGAGGAAGGGAAACGGGACAGGAGGGAGAAGTTGCAAAAGAGAATGAGGAGTGATGAATATGTTCATTATTTTGATTGTAGTACTGGTTTCATGAGTGTGTGCACATGTCAAATCTTACCAAATTGTACATTTTAAACATGTTGTATTTTTATTTTGTGTCAATTATACCTTATTGAAAAACAGAAAAATAGTATAAAATTGTTATTTTTATATGTTACCTTTTTAGCTTTAGTAGAGACTATCACATACTGAGGAAACAGTCTCAAATACTTAGGATAGCACTATGGGTTTGTTTTCTACAGAATAATTTAATTGCGTTGCTGTTGGAAGGCCAAGTATTTAAAGGTTGTATTGACCCTCTTTTTAATACATGGTTATGTTGCAGGTGTTTTCAAATATACCACTGTATCCAAAAGTGTAAAATATTAAATAATGTAATAATGAGATTTCTGCATTGCTTTCTGCAATGATCTATTTAATTGCTTCCTGAAAATCTCACAGTGGGAGAAAAATGGTGAATAGAAGGGAGGTGTATTTTAGAATATCCAAATGAATTAGAGGAAATGCCGCCTAACCTCAAGAATATAAACATAAAAGATAAGACATATCAAAAGACATTAACATTATTGCCATCTTTATTCAGTCTTCCAGGAAGCTCAGCATGAAATTTTGAGCTGTTAAAGCACATTTACTATTATTATATTTAAATTTCCATTTGATCTTCAGGCCTGATTTTTCCTCCTTATACTTCTTAATATACAAGGATAGTCTACTAAAAACAAAATGAAAAGTCTTTCAAGGGTCCACATAAATATACTAAAAGCCCATTTATAGTTTGAAGGACTAAATGAATTTTTTAGGAAATTTCACTGAATTATTACAGTTATATTTACCTTTACTACTTACAAAATAAGTACTTAAGATACTTAATGTATATCTTAATTGCATCTTAAGATACTTGGTGAATTCATAATAATAATGTTGACATTTAGTGATCCGTGGTAAAGATTTATTTATTAATCAGATGAAGATAAAAATGTAAAATTTGAATAAAGCATATCAAGTACCTACTTGTAAGAATGAGAAGTAGTCACTTTGCCTGCTTACACATGCAGAAATCAAAGCTGAGTGCATACCCTGTACCAAAATATTATAAGTTGAACCACTTATAATTGTGATTGTCAATAGTTTTTGACTTATAGAAACATTGACTTCATATAGTTCAACCTAATATCAATTAGTGGTGAACGCAAGTCTCTTGATTTCCAAGACTGTGATATTACTTCATCAAACCATACTAGTATTTCACAGATTTCCCCATTACTAAAGTCAGAAAATCCGCTTTTGAGTTCTAGCCCTGGAACGCTGAGCTTTCCTATGTAGATAGGCAGTGAACGAACCACAACAATGAAGCACATAAAAAATGGCCACACATTTTTAGGATAACACCCTGAAAAGCCATAATAAAATATTAGTTTCGGTAGAACATATTTTTAAAGGGTCCTGGCTAGGCAGAAATCAGTAGTAACATTGAAAATGTGTACAGTCTTGCAAAATCTACATCTGAATCATTATTTAAAGCACCCCAATATTTGAAAGACAGATATGTAAGGTTTTATAGATGAAATGTAAGAATTTACCCAATTTGATATCACCATAATAATAGCCATTAAATATAGCCTGAGTACACATAACTAAGCCAAGTATACATATTTCCCCCCCTTTGATGGAGGGTGCAATTCTGTTGTATAAATTTAAGTTAAATTAACTGTATGTTTCTTAGAGCGGGCTGAGATTGAGTGACCTTCTCTCCTCAGGAAATGAAACCTACATAATTTCACTTTAGCCTCTGATAATAGGAATTATCCTTTCTTCGTATTAGCAGTATTGTTTATTTTATTCAGTGGCTGTTGCAAATTTAGCATCTTTTAAATGTACATACCAACCACAATAAAATATTCCCTGCATTCAAGTATGATTCTTTCGTATGTAGGACTCCAACTGAGTTGTGAATACCCATTAAAAATGTCCCTCTAAATGACTATAATGACAGGAGAGTTGAACAGTGAAATTTTCTATTATTTTATTTTGTGTGTATTTTCACTAATAATTTATTGATATAAAAGATAAGAATGTTTTGCCTCCACAAATTTGTATCTGTAATTTGTTCTCAGTGCACAGACATATCGAGGATGCCACTCAGTAGTACTGATTGAACATTTATTTAAACAAATATCGGTATAGCCCAACTAGCTGGAAAATCCGTGAGTTTGGTTTTGATAGCAGAGCATTTCTCAACAATTTATGTATGCATGCAAATTTTGGTGCTTTGGATATACGCTAAAGTATTTGCTTTATGTATTATTTTGTTTGAATACAAGAAAGCTGGTTTGATTTGTATGTTTCTCCCTTATAGAATTGTTCCAAGGCTCTGTCAGAGATCACGTAGAGTAATTTTTCCCATCAATCT
This sequence comes from Catagonus wagneri, assembly GCA_004024745.2. Taxonomy (NCBI): domain Eukaryota; kingdom Metazoa; phylum Chordata; class Mammalia; order Artiodactyla; family Tayassuidae; genus Catagonus; species Catagonus wagneri. The sequence continues at coordinate 9,462,546 of PVHT020000079.1, forward strand.
TTGCTGTGCAGCCATGCACGAATGCAGTAGGAAAAAGGGGGCAGAAATCAAATCACTTAATTGCAGCATTTTTCATCTACATCTTTTGTTTTATGGTGGTAAAGGCCCCGGAGTAGCCTACCATGATTCATGGCTGTCACTGCTGCCGTTAGCAGTTCAATCCTTCATTCTAGGCATTTTGGTACTGAAAGTACCTACACAATTACTTTGATGAATATGACTTGTTTGTTTTTTCCCCATTTTTAGCAGAGAGTGGTTGTGCTTAATACAGACATTTAAATAAGATAGTATTCGTGCCAACTGCATGTGCACTGTATTTCAAAAGTTGTGTGTTGGGTTTAATGATAATATTGCCATTGTCGCCCAGTTTTAAGTTTGCTGAGCTTACTGGCTTTTACTCGTTTTTTATGTTTATGTAATGGAAAGGCCTTAAAATAACCCCCACTCTATATAAAAGGAATAACTCACCTTTAAAGATCTACAAGGCTGTGACAGAGTCCTATGAAACCTCATTTTAAAAAAAAGTCGTTTCATGAGTGTGGCATTACAAAGCCAGCAAACTAGTCTGCCTCTGCATTTATGCCTAGCTGATCATAAAATAATAACATTTTTGGAAATATATGCATGCATCTTAGAAAGTGACTTACAGTATTTGCATATTTGGAGAAAATGTCAGTGATGTCAGCAGGGGTTCTGAGAGTAGCTAAATGAGCAAGCTTTTCAAAAATTGCTATTTTATCAGCTATGCACTGTCAGCACAAAATGTAGTCTCTTTAAGAAAGAGACAAGAAAAAGGAAAGTGATTTAATTTCTTCATTAGCTTACTTGCAACCAAGTTTCTGGTATACCTAGCAGCAGAGACTGTATGATGTAAGCTTGAGGAAATCCATTTAGCATCCCTTTTGCCCTCATGACAAAATGTGTTAGAAGTTTTGAGACTCCACCCTTTCTCCAAAGACATAAGGAAATTGAAGTTCTACTAATATTGGAGAAATGGCAATTGTCACCCTATCTACCTTCTCTACTTTGGTGCCATGGATGAAGCTCATGGCTTTTTGTTTGTTTGTTTTGTTGTTGTTGTTATGTAGTCTTTCTGGTTCATTTTTTTAAAATTTCATTTCATTACTTTTGGCTGCAAGCTCTAAGTATACTTTCTGCATAATATGTTCATGCTTAATAAATGTGTCTACAGCTCAGAGACAGAACATGTCTGTTATTACCTAGCAGTGGTAACAGTGTTCGTTGTATTTGTCAAAATAGATTAGTAAAATTGTTCACTAGACATTTGAAAAAAAAACTTCTCATTCATAATCTGAAATAAACCTCAGAGCTGAAAACTTCAAAACATATCCTTAATGTAATTATCATTAAAATTAACCTTATTTCAAATTCTAAGTGCAACCATATTTTAAATCCACTAAATATATACTTAGTGTGTTTACAACTTCTTGTCTTGTCATGACATGGTTTATCTAAATTTTAGAACAAGAAAAAAAGATGAATAATTTCTTTATTGAATTTCAAATATAAACACATAGAATGCAATAATTTTAATTTGTTCTCATAAAGATTTATATTTTGGATTCTTTTTCTATCTACTAAAGTATTTCAGCTTCAGATCAAATGTTCCACATTTGATAATAATAATCTCTCTCTGTGGAAAGTAAATATTTGGATGTTATTCTTTTCAGAATTAAAACCTAAAACATTTAAAACTAAAATATGAAGGACTTTTTGCCACAAAACTGTATCTCTAATTCAAGAGAAAAACATTTTAGATGATGCAGTAAAATTATAAAGGTCAAAAGGTCAAGGAGAGAAAAGCCATTGATTTTTCTATTGGAGGACTCAGAAATGCAGAGGTAGAGTCGATTTTTTTTTCAGATTAAATTTAGCACAACTTGTTCATTGGTCTTAGTAAGGAGATTTTGCCTCCAAACCTTTATTTCAGCTTTCCTCAAAGCAAGTACTGAGGATTACATCATGTGGTCAAAATAAGTTAGATGGTACATAGTCGCTTCAGATTCAGACTCTTGGGCAGAGTTTGGGGGATCAATACCTGCAAAGAAAAAGGGAGGAAAGCAAGATTGGGCAGAGGAAGAAGGGGAATGGGATACTGGGATGTGTGTATGCTCGCTGCCTGCTGGGATGAAGCAACAGCATACCTGGCGGGATGCCGAGGAGCAAGATTGCTGTGCATTGAGTCACCAAGGCAGGATTTCTGGCTCAGACAACAGAGGGGTACTGCCCCACAACTGAAGTTTGGAGCTATCTGCTGGATATGCTTCTTGCAGCCAGGAGCACATATTTTCTTACAGGGTATCCAGCAGATGCATATATACCTACTGTAATAGTTAACAAAATTAAACTTGTTTCTGTCCTGAGGGAGTTGGCTGAGCTTTTAAAATGTACTGGAATATTAATGCATGTGAAACTTCAAGAGCAGTTTTGGTGTACAGTTTTAACCAGAGTGTTTGACCTCAGAAACTATAAGTATTGCTCTCTTTAAGCATCATAAAGAACAACTATGCTATGGATCCTCCTTTGGCTACCACTGCCCTAGTTTGAAATGAATTTCTGCAGTTCCTAAATTCTTCTTTCCTTCTCCTCTGCTTTTTCTTCTTCCTCTTCCTCCTCCCCCTTTTTATTTTTCATCTCTGCCTATAAGCCTTCATTAAAGAGTAGTGTCACTTTTAATGCTTATTGCTAATAAGAACAAAATTAATTACACAGTATGTACTAGGAAACCAGTGTGATAATATTGATTGATTAAGAATTCTAGGAATGATAGGAGTAGGTTTTGGAATAGGAACACAGATATTGAATACCTGGTGTTGAAATATTCACTTGCTAGGAAAAAAAATCTGAAAGTTGTTTCATCTTAAGTAATATTAACTCAAGATTTGGCTGAATATTTTTCTACAAAACTAAGTGTTCTGGTGTCACATATATACTACTCAGTTAAACTTTTTACATAATCATCCAAAGAGTAGCATGAAATCTAAATTAACCATTAAAAATTGAAATGGACATTTGGAAGAAAAATATTCTATGCAACTCTGTATAAATGTGTAAAGTGATAAAATATTAACTACAGTGAGTATGTATCTCCTATTGAAAACAGGCCATCAACATTGTTGCTATTTAAAAGATAACATTTCTGCCTTGGTCATGAAAAAGAAATAAATGAATTTAATATCATGTAAGCACACAATATAAATTACCTATATTCTGTACACTGTTTAATTTTTATATTGCAAAAATCAGCATTATACTATTTTAAACCCCAAATGTATTACAGTTATAAAAATGGTATCTTTTACTGGTAAAATTTCTTTCTTTTTTCTTATAGCTCTTTGTATTGTTTACATTAAGAAAAACAGATGTGAAATTCGAGTAAGCATATGGATTAGAAACTCACTGAAAATCTAATGTTTTCTTTTCTGTGGATTCAACAAAACGTTAAATTCAATTGATCACTTGTCATGATTATGTAATACTTGTTCCTAAAGTACAGGTTCAACATAGTGTATTATCTCTTCTGGGGAAGCATTGACATCAGACCCTTTAAGGAAATAATATCTCTTCTCAATAACTAGGTACAGAATAACAGTGAAAGTTCTAATTTAACTTGTGTGAAATAATGGAGTTAATTTATCATAGATCCCAAAGCACCCAGTATTATTATTATTTTTTTTTTAGTATTTTACTGTTTATCCTCATATTTCCATCTACAAGGATTGTTAGGGATTTGGAAACTTAAAATGATTAAATTAAAATTTAAATTAAATCTAGGATTTTGAAATTGTTTTTATGTATTAAAAAAATCTCCTGTATTCTGGATGCAAGAGCAAGTGGGAGCTCTGCTTGAATCTTTCTGGACTAGTCTCTCAGTAAAGCTATGTTCCCAGAGAAAATGCCTAATAGAAGCATAGTTAGTTTCATACCATAAAACTTCATTAGAATCCCATTCAAATCGCTGAAATCCAAATTTGAGATGCAGAATTTTATTTTATTTTATTTTTTTTTTATTTTTTATTATTTTTATTTTTTTTGCCTTTTGTCATTTTATGGCCGCGGGTTTATGGCCGCACCCGCGGCATGTGGAGGTTCCCAGGCTAGGGGTCTAATCGGAGCTGTGGCCACTGGCCTGCGCCGCCGCCACAGCAACGCAGGATCCGAGCCGCGTCTGCAACCTACACCACAGCTCACGGCAACGCCGGACCGTTAACCCACTGAGCAAGGGAGGGATCGAACCCGCAACCTCATGGTTCCTAGTCGGATTCGTTAACCACTGCGCCACGACGGGAACTCCCAGAATTTTAAAATATTTTATTTTTCCTTTCTTGAACTTAGGCTCAACAGAGTACCCTTAGCGGTATTTTTCATTCAGTATTGAGAGCTCGGAAGTGGACACTGCCTTGATTGTATATAGAATGCTTCTTGGACATGTGCTTTGCTTTCTTTATAGTTACCTTTCATCTTTAGTTTCAATTGGCTAATGCCAGCAATGCAGCCCACACATTCACTATCTGGTTATGAAAATAAAAAGCACACAAACAAAACCCCCATCACATACTATAAAGTTTAAAATATCATTCAAGATGCTTATCTCGTGCATAAGATGGTCCCTCATACTCTACATTCTAATTAAGTAGAGTAGTAAATCAAAGCATGCTGCATGTTTTGTGAGGAACAGCTGGATTAAAATGTGCTTGAGAATAGGGGCTGGTGTCTTGGATGTCTTTTGGCAGGCTGCCTACACTGGAGCAGCTACAGAGCACTGCAATGCTTGATAATTTCAGGGAAAGTTCTTTTTCCATGGCTTACAACCTGCTTAATGCAGGGAAGAAAGCTTGTAACTGTTTTGCCACCTCATCAGTATGTGATATGGAATAATCACAGTGGTTACCTAACAGTGATGGAAAGCCTGAGCAACGAAGGAAAGGGGGATTGCAAATCTGACTGAACATGGACATTTCAGGTTAGGAAATATGTGCTACCTACTAAAATGAGCTATCGACTAATTCAGGAAGAAATGTTATATGGGCTTAATGTTCATCTTCATCCACACTATAATGAGAAGGATTAGACTGGGTTCCATATGTGGAATATTTATTTTGGCAATACAAGAGAATGTATTTCCCTAATATTTTTTTCTGTATGCACAAGGCCCTAAATTTTACAGATGTGATTAATGTTTTAATTTGCTGTTCTAGTTGGATACAAGTTTACCATACAATATAAATTACTTACAAAGAAATTTGCTTATATGGAGTTTAATTCATAAGCTGTTTAACCACCTTGTGTGGTATTGCTTCTATTCCTTTATAGGACTCCGCAGCTATGCAGCTTATTTTAAAAATAAAAGCAATCATCCTGTAAAATATTTTTAACCATTTAAACTGAAATATTAGAGTGATTGTCATCTAGTTAAAATTAAAAACAAAACAAAAAATCCAAGCCTTAACAATTAAACCCAGGTTACATTTTTAAACATTCAGAGTTAGCCAGATATGTTTAATGTTCCCAAGCCTGATGTGTTTAATGTTCACTTTTCAAGTCCCCTGTTATATAGTCATCTAGTATTTTTTTGGAATGCATTTAGTATAAGGTGGGTAAATAAAATTCTGGCAAATACGATGTAGGACCTTATTTCCTTCCAAATTAATTCTTACTTTGTTTCTGTCAGAATAAACAATGCAGTTTTTAGAAATGGAAGATCATGTAAAAATAGCACTGACCCACCTCTTCTCAACTTGAGCTCAATAAAAGGTGACTATATGAATTAATTATTATGTGTGAATTTAGGTTTTTTTCATCTGTAGTTGAAAGGTGATATCAGTATTCCTCTTATTTATATTTCAATGAGGGTCCATCACATAATATATTTTGAAATGCATTGAGAACTTTAAATATTTGTATTTGTTTTTGATATTCAAATACCAAGGAAAACCACCGCTGGAAGGTGAATTGTCCCAAGAAATATCAGTTAATACGGGGCAAAGGGACAGATCCAGGTGTTGTGGGAACTGATGTATATACAGTTTCTGAGAGAAGGATCCTTACCCTCTTAAGTAATGAAAAAGTACAGAATTATTTACAAACTTCTGTGAAAAGTGAATATTCATTTAGAATGAGAAAACACATCACAACAAACTACTGGAGTCTTGAGGATACAGGTCCTGTTCTAGTAAACTGAGACAATTTACTAGAAATGCTGACATAATAATGCAATTTGAATATAATCGCTCTGCTCCTTCCCACCTAGAACCCTCTCCAGCTCTCAGTCTCTCTCCTGCCCTCTCATATGGCCTGGGGGGTTAATCATTGATTTTTACCTGGAGTCGGCTTCTGGTGGGAGCTTATCTTGGTAAGCACAACATGGATCTTTGCTAACTTTCTCACTTAGTTTTCAAAATTCATTTGGTGCTTCTTGGGCTGCATAATAATGAAGGGTTGCTTAGAATGAAGAAACTGTAACAAAAAGAAAGATAAATATGAAAAAGAAACGAAAGAGAGTTGTATAGTACCACGTAGCTCGAAGAGAGGAAATTGTATTTTACAAGGTGCTTATGGAATAATTGGGTGAGATGAATTGTAAGCATACAAGAAGAACAGGTGCTCAGGCCCCACTGATTCCAGGTGTATCATTGTCTAGACCATGGGTAAATAAATCAAAAAACCCAGGAGTTCCCGTCGTGGTGCAGTGGAAGCGAATCAGACTAGGAACCATGAGGTTGCGGGTTCGATCCCTGGCCTTGCTCAGTGGGTGAAGGATCCGGTGTTGCCATGAGCTGTGGTGTAGGTCACAGATGCGGCTCAGATCCCGCGTTCCTGGGACTGTGGTGTAAGCCAGCAGCTGTAGCTCTGATTCCACCCCTAGCCTGGGAATCTCCATATGCTGGGGATGTGGCCCTAAAAAGCAAAACAAAAACAAAAACAAAAACAAAAAACCATAGTCATCAATAGTTCCCATTTACAATGTGGCAATTTGCGTACTATATTTTAATACATAATGTGGAAAGTAAATTTTCTGAGAAAATGTCTTACTCCCTATAATACTGTGATCTAAAGCACAATGACTGCAGTTACATTGCACTGTATAGTTTCCTTAAACACATTTTCTTCTCCTGGCTTTGTTTTCTCAAATGCCATTTGTTTTCACTGCAGTCCACTTTGGGAATTCTTGCTGTTTCCTTAAACAGGGATAGAAATAACAGGGATAATTTAAATATCATGGAATTCAAAATTCATAGTCACAAAGTTCACCTTTTCTTCATTAAAAATATTTTTTTTTTCCATCTGGCCTGTACAGAACAGTCTAGTCATTATCAGCTTGAACGTTGCGTCAGTTTAGTACTAACAGTGATGCCCCTTAAGAGGGCAACAGGGTGAAGCATGATTGTGAATTTGAATTTTATGGCCAAAAAGCACAGCCCACTAAGAACACTTTTTTTCAAGGAAGGCCATTATTGAGTAAGAAATATATTTAGGTTCTGTAATACTTGAATTATTGCAGATTGAACCGATCTTTCTGTAGTCTTCTTTATTAGATATACTGTAACGAGTGTCAAAACAAGAGCAAAATAGATTTTTATGAAAATTTAATAATAATAGATATGTATTGAATACTTACTATATCCCAGACATTTTTAAGGCACTTAAATGTATTAAAACATTTAATTTTCAAAATACTCTTTTTCTTCATTTTGCTTATGACAAAACTGAGGCTCAGAGAGGTTAAAGAAGTTGCCCAAGTTCATTAAGTAGTAGGAAATCCAGGATTCAGACCAGGATTCAGAAAGTCTAGCAGCATAGTCCAGACTCTTCTATACTTCCCGTTGTAAGGTACCTGAAGACTCATTTCTTCAAAATCTCCAGTAGATTGCAATAGAGGCCAAATTAAGCATGCAAACCAAATCCAGAAAATATTGAACAATTGTGTTAAAACATTTCAGTTCAGATTTGTTTTCTGCTTGGATATTTTTCCTCCTAATGGTACAGCTTCTGTACATATAAAGATGAATATTTAAAAACATACTTTTTATGCTCCTGAAAGATTGGCTCATATGTGTTTGCCCAAGTCTATTTTTATAATGAAGTCCTTAATAACATCTCACTTTGAATCTTTTTTTTTTGGGGGGGGGGTCTTTTTGCCTTATCTAGGGCCGCACCCGCGGCATATGAAGGTTCCCAGGCTAGGGGTCTAATAGGAGCAGTAGCTGTCGGCCTTCGCCACAGCCACAGCAATGCAGGATCCGAGCCGCATCTGCAACCTACACCACAGCTCACGGCAACGCAGGATCCTTAACCCACTGAGCAAGGCCAGGGATCAAACCCGCAACCTCATGGTTCTTAGTTGGATTCGTTAACCACTAAGCCAGGATGGGAACTCCAAATCTTCTTTAAACTTATTTGTTGGCAGTACATTTACGAAGACATTAAAATAACTTTGTACAACCTATATTTTAGCAAAACATTAACATAAGTGTACAAACTCAGTGATTTAGTGGAAACATAGAGTGGGATTGCCTTTGTGTATATAATATAAAATTCATATTTTTTAAACAAAAATTTAACTTCACGAATACAATGTAAACAGAAATGGAAACACTATTTTGAATTAAGACTTGATTTAAGCTTAAACCTACTTGACTTCGTTCACCTAATTAATAAACATTTATTCATAATCTTTGACATCTTTATATTGTGATGTGGAATAAGGATTAGAATAAAGGTAAATATTGGTAGTTTTTAATTTATGTATCACATATGATACTTTCTTGTTTCAAAAAGTGCTATGTAGTATGATTCTTTATATGTTCTTTTTGTGAGTGAGAAAGAATAGAATGCTGATAGTCCTAGCTAGAAACATTGAAATATTATAAATTGGTTTAGAATGAAAAGGACCCTTAAAAATGCTTCAATACACCTGTTATAGTTCTAGTAAATGACTTTTATTGTGACAATAAGAAATTGCCAGATTGCTGTGGGATATACAGGTGATCCAGTGGAGAATGGAGGACTAGGAGATACAGACCTTTGGATGATAAACTTAAAACCTATTCGGAGAGAAATGACAGAGAATGAAGCTACCTGAAAATGGTGGGAAACAACGTGCAGAAGTGTGAGACAAGTGAGAGGAGTTGTTTAGTAAAACTTATACACGCATAGTAAAGAATGATCTCAGTCACTGTGGACTTCTCAAGCATGTCAAGTTTCAACTGGTCCTTGGGAAACAAAAGGATGCCTACTTATTGAAAAAGAAGGGCTGGGAGAGAATTCCAGGTGGAAAAATAGTGGAATCGAGGGCCTAATGCCAGGAACTTGTAAACTTCAATTGTGTGTAGGCAGTTTTTACAAGTTCATATTTAAGCTCAATGCTATACTAGAAAATCAATAATATTATCTCTTCAGTGAATATAGTTAATTTGTTTATTTTCATTTGAAAACAAATTACTTTGGAGAGTTCCACCAGTGTATTCAGTGCAATGCAAAGAAATAAATAGCTAAAGGTAAAACCTACCATATTATTTATATGAAAGCTAAACATTATTTTAACATCTAATCTAGTGTTGGGGTACTAGTTTTAAATTGTTTTGTGATTGAGAGGTAAATTTTATTAACAGAATCTTAACCTAAATACAGGAGCTTAATAGGTCTGGAGAAATCAACTGTGATGTTTTAGTGGATTATAAAAAGATTTAATGATCAGTGACTGATTCCTATTTCCTTTTTCATTGCTGATAATATAGCAATGAAATTGCTGCCAGTACTGCTTTCTGTAACTTTACTAAGAATCGTTGTTTAAAAAAAGGTAGGAAAAAAAAGACAAAATGAGATTAAGATTATTTGTTTGGTTATATAAGCTTTGTTTGATCCAGTTTAGAGTCACTCTGGGGATCTGCAAATTTTTATTCCAAAGTTATGCCATTTGAAACCCTTTGGTGGCATAAACATTCCATTATATAGAAAAGCAGACACGTATACAAACTTAACTTGGCAGAAATATATGTTTGCAGCCAACAGACTGTGCACAGTAAGCCCGGAATGAAATATAATTGGGGTCTGATGCTGACATGGTAAGAAGACTGCAGTCTCCTTAAAAAAGTGATGAAAATGTTTTCCCTTAGAAATCAATTACAAAGGAAAAGGGGGGTGGTCCAGTGTTTTCTCTGGAAATGTGTGTTTAATAATTGTTTAATGTTTGTTTTTACAGAGAAACTACCAAAAAAATTAAGTGCATCCTTTGCATTTTGAAGACCCTATGCATTAAGACAGGGAGTTGAGGGTTCTACAGACTGACCACTCAGAGGTCACCAATACACTCTCTGTTCATTAATAAACTTGCCGTGTCCCAGGATTGTTAAGATGAACGGTCTGTTTTGGTCAGCACAGCAAGAGTTCATGGGTTCCACACAGCAGGACACCCATTTATAACATTCACAGAGAATGCTTTTTTAAACATCAAATGACAATTTATTAATTCACAATGAAAAATACAAATGTTGATGAGTCCAGATTTCTTAAGTTGGCCTAACCAAACCTTTTCTCATTTTAGCAGAGCTTCTACATGGTAGGCTGAATTATTAACAAATCTCTTGGTTACCTACTGCAGGTGACTGACGACATCTATTGTGACAGGTTTTGCTACCTTAGTCTCATCAACCTGTTTTTTCATGGTTATCCTTATACAGCATCAATGATACCTAGGACAGTTTTTCAACTTTATTTTTTCCTGGACATATCTCTATATCTATGTCTGTATCTATATCTATATCTATGTGTGTATCTGGAAATATATGTATTTATATTTTTAAAATCATTAATACTGTCACATGAGCAGGCATTGGGAATCCAAATAAATAAAGAGCTACATCTGTTTACAAGTACATTAATGCATGTGATACAGAGAATTTTCATTTAACATAGAACATTTCCTTCATGTATTAAAAGAGGAATAGAAATCATTAGCTGAAATTCAATGGGCAGATTTAATAATGTCTCTGTTCTTATTATGAGTAGAAAATAAATGAAATTAGCATTTATACTCATACCTGACTACTCAGTTTGCTTACTTTCAGCTGGGAATTGCCCCACTAAAATGACAGACCACATACCCCAACAAACTTTCCCCCTGGCTCAAGCTGATGCAATCATAATAACCTCTTACCATATCGACTATTGGTCCAGGGGTAAGCATTTAATATGACCCTGATCTGTTGCAGTCCATTTTTTGAAAATTTGGGATTTGAAAATGACTTTTTTGTGTGTATAAAAGCTGTAAAATGTATAATTTAGGAAAAGTCAGTGGCCACATGGAAAGTGCAAAGAGTATGTATAACCATGTAAAAAGGATCAAAGAAAATAAATGAAGAGTGTCCCAGATGCATTAAAACTCCTGGCTCCACTTGCTTTAGAGTTCCAAATCCCTGAGCTTCCTGTAGCAGTTTTGGCATTTTCATGTCCATAAAATTTTGAGACAGAAAACTTTCCCCCACCCACTACCTTTTTGTTTCAGTTCTATTAACTGGAACCAAATTTTTTCAATAATGAAAAGGAAATTATTTGGAAATATTGAGATTTATTTTAACCAGATAAAATGACTAAAAAATAATCATTTGTAATAGAAAGAAAAATATACTGTAAGCATTTTCTTGATTCATTAAGGAACCTTAGTGATTGACAGTATGAAAACCATGTAATTTCATATAAAAACTCATTATTCATGCCTGTATATTGATACCCAAGGGACACATATATAATCCTATATATCTATATATGGGATTAATACTACTATAAAATTAATACTCCTATATATATAAATAACATATTGATTTTTATGTCATAATTGAAAACATTGCATTAGTACGATAATATATAATTACTACTAAACTCCTAAAGGAGCTATTATTACCAACATCTTCTTAATCACAGTCCTAAGTAGGATATTTGGTTCTTTTTACTCATAATCAGTAAGCATATTTGCTAAATCTGCACTGTTTCCAAAGCACTCTTCTAGCTGTTGAGGGTGAGATAGATGTGAAATTAAATGCATAACCTCTAAGAAGAATGAAAGGATAGTTGGATATACTTCTATAGACATAAAGAAATATAGTTTAGCATACAAACAAATGTGGATTAGCATGTTTAAACCACCTAAATTCTCAATGAAATACTGATTAAATATGGAGTAGGGTTAAGTATGTGTTCTGCCTAAGAGCTTGTATAATATTTTGAATGAGGAAGAGACATCTGAGGGTTCATTATGTATTTATATGACCATACATATTTGGATTTATTTACTGTTGCAGATGGGAGTGTTAATCTAAAGAATCAGTCTGTCAGAAATGCTTTCTCCCCATTGGAAGCAGATAACCAGGCTTCTCTCCTTTGCCTTAAAGGCCTTTTCCCAACCTACTCCACCCTCAACTCTCGCCTTGTCTAACTGTTGTTTGTTCTCCCTATCCCAGCTGATCACGCCCTTCAGAAAGCCTGCCATTGGCTTCCTGAAACTGAGTTAGATGCCCCCTGAAGAACAGTCACTTCCCATCTGATAGTAGGACATTTCCAGTGAATCAAAATGCCTTGTTTGCTGATCATTCTCTCCACAATAGATTATAACTTCATACAAAGCAGAAATTATGTTTATTTCGAACACAGTATCATTAGAGATTAACTAAGTGTGGAGATTATTGTTTCTGAGTAATAAAGCAGAGATAAATAAATGCACTTGGGGATTTTATATAGAAATTATCAAATGTGCAATTCATAGAAAAGAAGATGAAAAAGTAAGTCTGAGAAAACCCAAGGTTGTTTTCTCAAATCAAAAGTTGAAATTTTTAAAATATAAAATTAAAGCTAAGAATTTGATTATGATATTGAATTATAGTACCAATGAATATATTAGTAGGAGGGATCTAATATTACTTAAATTACCTCTGAAGTGATAGTAAGTGGTGAGACATGACATGATATTTGTTGGGAAAATTGTAAACCTAAAATAAATTGCACCATTCTTCCTGGTCTGATAGCATACCAACATGGAAATCATGATTAGGGACAAGATTTTTTTTTTTTTTTTTTTGTCTTTTTTGGGCCACACCCTCGGCAGATGGAGTTTCCCAGGCTAGGGGTCCAATCAGAATCGTAGCAGCCAGGAGTTCCCTTCGTGGCTCAGTGGTTAACTAATCCGACTAAGAACCATGAGGTTGTGGGTTTGATCCCTGGCCTTGCTCAGGGGGTTAAGGATCTGGCGTTGC
>PVHT020000079.1:9475910-9513223 GCA_004024745.2 Catagonus wagneri
TGAGCTGTGGTGTAGGTTGCAGACGCGGCTCGGCTGTGGCGAAGGCCGGCAGCTACAGCTCCTGTTAGACCCCTAGCCTGGGAACCTCCATATGCCATGGGTGCGGCTCTAGATAAAGGCAAAAAGACAAAAAAAGAAAAGAATTGTAGCAGCCAGCCTACCCCACAGCCACAGCAATGCAGGATCTGATCTGCGTCTGCAACCTACACCACAGCTCACGGCAATGCCAGATCCTTAACCCACTGAGTAGGGCCGGGGATTGCACGCACGTCCTCATGGATGCTAGTTGGGTTCATTAACCACTGAACCACAACAGGAACTCCTGGGAAAGATGTTTCACACCAGAACCTACGTGTAAATAAAGTGTTCTTTCTTCTGCTAGTCCTCGTATCATGGTTAACTATGCACTTACCCACTTTGGCTAGAAAAAAGAATAACATTTTGTATAAATTACTGTTAATGATACCTTAATAAACAGTGTACCCACTTAATTTATTTTCAGAATAAGTTCTTCAGATTCAGAAAAGGTTATTGAATGAAAAGATTATTCTGCCTGATTTATAGGGCTTCTAAATAGCATAGAACCCTTCCCATCAGGAAGCAAGACTATGATTTTTAAGATTCACAGTCTGTGATGAGGACAAAACTCTGAGCTGTCATTGCACACAAATTAGAAATAAGCCACAATAACTTTCTTTTTATATTTCTGTTCTGTTTACATAGTGTCAAATGTATTATTTTATTTAAGCATTTAGCTGATTATCCCTAATAAAGATTCTTTTTCAAGAGGGCAGAAGAGGAGATTTGGCTTCAAGGAATAAGGGGAAAATACTGAACTTGGTTCATTATTTTCATTAACCACTTATTTTAAAGTGTGAATTTTCTTACACAGGTATTATAATAAATGTATATTAATTTTATCTACTAATCATGTGTGTGTTTATGATAATGTGTAGTTAGAATTATGTCTACATAAATGAACAAATAGACATTGATATATTTTAATTATGGATTATATTAAGTATTAGAGAATATAAATTATATTATAAATATCTCACCTTTTTTTTTGGCTGTACTCATGGCATATGGAAGTTCCCAGAGCAGGGACTGAATCCAAGCTGCAGCTGTGGCCTATGTCATAGCTGTGAGAACTCTGGATCTTCAACCCACTGTGCCACAGCAGGAACTCCTAAAAATCCTTTTTATTTTTTTAGGTTTATTGAAGTATAGTTGATTTACAAGGTTATGATAATTTCTGCTGTACAATGAAATGATTCAGTCATACACATACACATATCCATTCTCTTTCACACAATATTGGGTAGAGTTCTCTGTGCTATACAGCATGTCCCCACTGGCCAATCATTCCATTTACCTCAGTATACATACATATGCCAATCCCAAACTCCCTGTCCATCCCTTCCACCAACTGCAAACACCCATTTTTATGCCACCCAACCTCAGAAACAACTTCAAAATCATTAGCTACTCCTGCGTTTGTCTGATCCCTCAGTCTCTCATCAATTTCACTTCCATTGTGAATTTGTATCTCTTTATATTTATACAAAATATGTTTAAATAACAAAGTTTCAGCTGTATATTTCTTAACATGACTCATACTACAAATATATTTGAGTAACTTACTCTTTATGCTAAATATTATATTGTTCAAAAATGAGTTTGTAGGGAGTTCCCGTCGTGGCACAGCAGAAATGAATCCGAGTAGGAACCATGAGGTTGCAGGTTTGATCCCTGGCCTCACTCAGTGGGTTAAGGATCTGGCGTTGCCATGAGCTGTAGTGTAGGCTGCAGACGCGGCTCGAATCTTGCGTTGCTGTGGCTGTGGTAGAGGCTGGCAGCTACAGCTCCTGTTAGACCCCTAGCCTGGGAACCTCCATATGCTGTGGGTGTGGCCCTAAAAGCAAAACAAAACAAAACAAAAAACAGCTGATTGATTAAATAAACATTGAATCATCCATCTTAAAAAAAAAGTAAAAAATGAGATTTGTGTTTTCATTTATTTACTTAATGCCATTTAATGACATTCCATTTTATGCCAAATTTTATTTAAAATACACTTGAAATATTTTCATTTAAAACTATTATAAACAATTATTTTATGAGCTTATTATGTATGCCTATTGTGCACACACAGATGAAAATCTTTAGAGTCTATACCTTGACTGAAGTTGCTAAGAATTTGAAATTTCATCTGTTTGATATCGTTAATTTGGTTCTCTCATATGCTTTTAACAATTTACACTCCTATCAGATATAAAAAAGTGACTCTTTCCTTCATATTCTTGATGACACTTGATATCTTCAGAATTCCCCCCCCCTTTTTTTGTCGTATCTATTGGAAGTGAAATAATATCTTTCACTATACCATTTCCTGACTACTGGCAACAGGGGAGAGGGGGTCGACGAGATTCAGATTTTTTCTTTTGTGAGTTTACTTCTCAAATCATTTTCACTTTAAAAAAGAATACTGTTTTTCTTTTATTTATTTCTGCTAGGTCTCTGTATGCTCTAGATACTAACTTTTTGTCTCATACATGGCTTGCAGGTATTTTTTTTGCCACTCAATTCTTTTTACTTGATATACAGTTAATATGTAATATTCTCTGAAATTTTCTGCTAAAGTTACTAAGATTTTACTTTTCATAGTATTTAATACATGGTTTTCTTGCTGTAAAACAAGTTTCCAAATTTTTATATGAAAAAAATGATATTTTTAGCATCATTGATCAAATACTTTGTCCTTTCCCCATGAATTTTTAATACCCAAGAAGGGGAAGAAAATCTTAAAACTTTAAGAAATGTTTAAAATTAAATAAATTCTTAGATTTATACACTACATTTTAAGCTAAAACAAGAGAAAATGAGAATTGGCAGATATCATGATCATTTTGACAAAAATAAAAATTCTGAGATAGAAGGCTAATAACTTTCCAGCCAAAAAGACCATCACATGGACACAAATATTGAAATCTGCAGCAGTGAGCCAGCAAGGTATATTTGAAATAAAATATGTATTTTTAATTATTTTTATTTATTTTTTATTATAGTTGAGTTACAATGCTCTGTCAAATTCTGTTGTACAGCAAAGTGACCCAGGAATGCGTATATGTAATTTCTTTTTCTCATATATTTTCCATCATGTTACATCACAAGTGACTGGATATACAACAGGACCTCATTGCTTATGTACTCCAAATGCAATAGTTTGCATCCTCTAACCTCAAATTCTCAGTCCATCCCGCTCCCTTCCCCTTCCTCCTTGGCAACCACAAGTCCACTCTCCATGTCCATGAGTCTGTTTCTTTTCTGTAGATAGATTAATTTGTTTCATATATTAGATTCTGCATACAAGTGGTATCATATGGTATTTGTCTTTCTTTATGACTTACTTCACTTAGTATGAGAGTCTGTAGTTCCATCCACCTTGCTGCAGATGGCATTATTTTGTTTGTTTTTATGGCTGAGTAGTATTCCATTGTGTATATGTACCATGTCTTCTTAATCCATTCATTCATGAACGGACATTTAGGTTGTTTCCTTGTCTTGGCTATTGTGAATAGTGCTGCAGTGAACAGAGGGATCCATGTTGTTTTTTTAATGAAAATTTTGTCTAGGAGTGGGATTGCTGGATAACATGGTAGTTCTACATTTAGTTTTCTGAGGTATCTCTGTACTGTTTTCCATAGTGGTTGTACCAATTTACATTCCCAAAATAGTGTAGGAGGCTTCACTCTTCTCCATACCCTCTCTAAAATTTGTTATTTGTAGACTTACTGATTCTGACAGGTGTGAGGTGGTTCATTGTAGTTTTGATATGCATTTCTCTGATAATTGGTGATTTTGAGCAGTTTTTCATGTGCCTGTTGTCCATCCATATGTCTTCTTTGGAGCAATGTCTATTTAGGTCTTCTGCCCATTTTTCAATTGGGTTGTTTGTTTTTTTGCTGTTGAGTTGCATGAGTTGCTTGTATGTTTTGTAGATTAAACCTTTGTCAGTTGCATCATTTGAAACTATTTCCTCCCATTCCTCCCATTCTGTAGGTTGTTCTTTGTTTTTTTATGGTTTCCTTTGCTGTGCAAAAGCTTGTAAGTTTGATTAGGTTCTATTGCCTTGGGCGACTGACCTAAGAAAACATTTGTCCATTGATGTCAGATAATGTTTTGCCTATGTTCTCTTCTAGGAATTTTACTGTGTTTTGTCTTATATTTAGGTCTTTAAGCCATCTTGAGTTTATTTTTGTGCATGGTGTGTTCTAGTTTCATTGATTTACATGCAGCTGTCCAGTTTTCCTAGCACCACCTGCTGAAGACACTTTTTCCCATTTTATATTCTGCCTCCTTTGTTGAAGATTAACTGACCTTTGGTGTCTGGGTTTATTTCTAGGTTCTCTATTCTGTTCCATCAATTTGTAAGACTTTTTTTTTTTTTGTACCAGTACCACACTGTCTTGATTACTGTAAATTTGTAATATGGTCTGAAGTCTGGCAGAGTTATGCCTCCTGCTTGGTTTTTTTCCTCAGAATTGCTCTGGTATGGGTCTTTTATGGTTCCATATAAGTTTTTGGATTGTTTGTTCTAGTTCTGTGAAAAATGTCATGGGATATTTGATAGAGGTTGCACTGAATCTGTAGACTGCTTTGGGTAGTATGACCATTTTAGTGATACTAATTCTTCCAATCCAGGAGTATGGAGAGTATGGAATATCTTTCTATTTCTTTGAATCCTTTTTAATTTCCTTGCTTAATATTTTATAGTTCTCAGCATATAAGTCTTTCATCTCCTTGGCCAGGTTTATTCCTAGTATTTAATTTTTGGGTGTCCAATTCTAAAAGGAATTGTGTTTTTATTCATGAAAATTAGGGATGTTTTAGGATATTTCATATACTTCATTTTTTTTAGAAAATTCAAGTTTACTTTGGCTTTTAAATCACTAAAAGGAATAAAAAGAATACTCTTTAAGGACATTTTGCAAAAAAAATTAAGTCATAACACATAACTAACCATGAGCATCCATTGCAGTGAATTAACTTGCTCCTGATGGGAAATATGACATTATAGCTAGTTTTTAATGCTTCTATTAAAAAAAAAACCTGTAAAGTGCCCTTTTAAAACTGAGTTTCTAGAAAATAAAATAGTATTTTCCTATCACAGCATAAAATATTGTCATTAAACTAATATGTTTACTTATTACTTTTCATTTCTTCCTTGTTTCATTTTATATAAGCCTGAAAAAGAGCAAAAGCAATTATGAAAAAACATCTTAAATTAAAAAACAAAAGAAGAAGTTGCAAATTGGGCAAAGTTGTCACAAAAATATAAACAAATTTATTGTGTAAAATTAATATGGATATTCTTGATTATGACACTTAGTCTATTAAAACATGTAACAAATAAGATATATATGCTCTTTTAATATGCTGTATTTTTATTCCTATTAAACTAATTTTGAGGCTTGTTTTTGCTGAATATGAAAATAAAGTGAAATATTTCACTGAAATTATTATATTTTATGACATGTAGCCTTGTGTAGATTTATTACTTAAACTATGATCAGAAACACTAATTTGAATTTAATGTTATTTGAAAAATTAAGACACTGGTGTCAATATACAGGTACTTGTCCATATACTGGCAATTCTTATAATTACAGTTTCTTCCAAATGATTCTTTGAATTTTGTGGTGTTTGATTTTAGGCAGGGGGACTAATGAATGATGGTTTTTCAGCTAAGATGCTCACAGTAGTTTGCTTTCAAGTCAGTACAGTTATCAAAACAACTGACAAAAGTGGACTTAAATATCAACAAATTTCCCATTTTTTCACAGAAACATACTTTAGAATATTTAGTAATTTGTCTACCAGAAGGGCCATGCATTGCTCCATTAATATATGTAAAGGCACTTAGTTGGTTATAGCCACATTAATTTTATAGAACATGATAGAAATAGGTTGATAATGTATAATCCTACTCAAAGCATTTGTTATGTGGCAAATATTTTGTTTTTGTTGCCATTGAAAATATAATGGGCATTAAAATTTTGTTAAATGGGCAGATGCCCCACCAATTCACTGCAAAGTTGTTTTTCCACCACTTAAAGGGCATTCTTAGTTCTTAATTCTCAGTATAGTAGTGAGAATTAAATGGAAATAATTAACAAACATCAATAAGTACTAAGGTACCTATAATTAATGTTGTTATAAAATCAGTTAAAACAAAATGAAAGATAAACCATAATTTATAAAGCTATGATTCCTTCCAAAATTATATTAATTTTTTCTCTCTAACTCAAGTATTATCTGTAGCCATATTGTCTTGTATTAAATTTTGTATTAAGCTTAAAAAATGTATTTTATGAAAAAAATTTCCTTCTTGCTAAGTAGCCTTCATAATTTTCATATTTGATGTCTATATATCAAATACTACATGATATTTGCTTTATGAATATTTGAACATCTTTCAGTATCATAAATAATTCTGCCATCAAGTTTTTTCCACCTCACCATCATTAGAGTGACTCATGACTTTAAGTTTGAAAAAAAACAATGTCACTTCATTGTTATTTAATTTGTAATCTATCTATAATACTTAAACATACTCTCTTCTGTTTGTATACTAACTATATTTATATTGTGTGAGTTGTTGGTTCATGCCACTTGTCTTTTGGATTTAACCTCTATATATTTATCAATAACACATATGGATATATTTAACAATTTTATAAATGATTTATAAAACATAAATAAAACCTCTGTCCATAATTGCTATAAATATTTTTGTGTAGGCCATATTCCTCTTTATTCTGAAAACTTATGACAGTATCAATTTCTATATAGTAAAGCCTGTCTATCTTTTGCTTTCTAAATTCTACTATCACTTCAAAGCTTAAAATTTCCATCCCTAAGGAGACCTTATAAATATTCAAGTATATTTTCTTCATTTTCTGGTTAAACATTTAAAATATTAACTCAATACAATTACAGCTTATTTGGTGTCTATATGTGTAATTTCCAATTTTAGTTAATTTAAAGAATTCAACATAAATTATTACTTGTTTATTCTATTGTGACTTTCTTATTTTAAGATGTGATGAATGTAATGTAGAATCTTATTTTAGCTTTTTATTTGTTTCTATATATTTGAATACCAGTTTTAATTCCATCACCTTTGGTGCTATGTCTGAAGATTGAATTTAATGTGTTAAGACTCACATTCTTAAAAAATTATTGTGTTTTCTTTCATGAGTTTTCATTAAAAATTTATAACCCAATACCTTAATTTGTTCAATGTAAGGGTTAAAATATAACAATTTTTCAAAATTATAACATTTCATATTGGATATGAAATTTGAATTTATTAAAACAATAGGAATTAATAAATGTATACCATCTCTGAAACATTTTTTTCAACTTTTTAACTATTTTAGTAAGATAATTTTATGGAATTTTAAACTTTTGATTTAGATGGTACTGATTTTCATTTTGTAAATTAAGCACTATCAAACACTGTCTTATAGGAGCAAGATTCTCTTCTTTAAAAAAAAATATTCTGAAAAGCTTCAAATCAAAATACTGTTGTGTCAAGCAAGGCTTATATTCTACGGAATAGTTTTACATTTGGAAAATAGACGACCTAAGACCCTGTGTTGAACACATGGTGCTATGTCCTTAGTGGCTCTTCACCCCTTTGGTCTGCTTCTAAACTTTAGAAAAATGTTATTCCATGTTCAGCTTAAATTAGAAAGAAAAAATGAGCTCATTTTATACAGAGATTTTCTGTAACACTTTATGTGTATGTGATAGTATAGTCAAGGAAAAAAAAAAGAGATGAAATATTTTCTAAAATGGTATGACTTTAATGAAACTACTGTCTGTAAAACAGTATCATGTATTTTACTTGAATGAAGTTGTTAAACAAGATCTCTGTTTACATATACTGTTGTGCAGTTATCAACCCAATCAAAAACTCACTCATTGTTTTTTAATTCAAAAGTGATTAGCAAATGCTGAGTGAGTAGTCACCTTATCTCACTAAAACACAGGTACCAACTCAGAGTAAATATTTTGGTAAACAATTATTCTATCCTTGCATATTCAGCAGTGTGCTAAATTATGCATAATCTTGCATAAGTAATAAGTGAAGGTAGCTTAAATTCAGTTGTGTTTTTTTTTAACCTGACCTATTTCTTTCAGTGCTGTTAGCTGCTTAAATCATGTATGAGCTTTCTGTAAGGCTTCAATGAGTAGCTCGGGTGGAGAAACTTCAGTAATAAATTTCAGGAGAAGACAAGTTTTTTGACAAGCATAATGCAGCACATACAGAGTCTGGAACTCACACTCTGGGAATTTAGAGCAATCCTTGCAAAGCAGCTTTTCCCTGTTACATTAATAGAGAAAATGAAGTATGAAAGTCCTCAGGAATTACTGCTAGGTGTAATTTAAATAATTTACCAGAAGACAGTTCAGCACATGCACAGAACAGGGGCATACAGAGTTTGCCATAAGCAGTTTATAAATAAACTATATTCTGCTGAAGCAAGTCAGGCATAAATTATAACTATTCCTTTTATGGCTATACCCGTTCCTCATTGTAATAGTTATTTTAAAAAAAATTCTGGGTTATGACCTTCTCCTGGAAATCACAGACATTGCCTGCCTTATACCTCGCTTATGAGCTTCCTTATGGTTAATGGTTTGGTGGTTATGAGATCAAAGTAAAATTACTATTGCCGGAAATAAAGAAAAAATGCATTATGTATCTCTAAGCAGAATTCAGGAAGAATTCCTTAGCCTGGTTTAGGGCAAGGGAAAAATGTGTCCAAAGCATCAAAGAGATACAGACTATTTTATGGAAAGTTTACACCTTATAGATAGAGAGAAAGGGGTATGCTTTCTAGTTCTTGCCTCAGGTATCGTGCCTTGAACTATCAGGTCAAAGTAAAAATGCTAAAAGGAAATATATAATAAAGGCTCAAAATTATGCAGAAATTATTTGTAAAACATGCATGTGGAGGTTAAAAAGCTCCTATTCCATAGAGCCTTGAGTTATTAAAGAGTAGATGGGCTGTAATATTGTCAAGGTTTCCTTAAAATATACTGTTAGTGCTTTGGAAAGAGACTTTATAAAAGGTAGGTGATCTGGAGTGCTTGTTCCACTCCTAAAAAAATCAAAGTATAAACCACTATTCTGTAACTTTACTTTCATTTCGCTTTCCTCTACTAGAGAAAATAGACTCCTTGGGAAAAAAAAATTAGTATAGAGAGTGAATAGCTACAATCCTGGTATTACGAAAGAAACACAGAAAGATATTGTTCATTCTCATAAATACTCCTTTAAATATAAATGTATCACTGGAACTTAAACATTACCTAGAGGGGACAGTAGAGGTAATAGAAGAAAATACTACAATGATTATGCTTTTATTTTCTGAATCAGTTTTGTAATATTGACTTCATAACTGAAACACCTGTTAACAGAGGAAAATATTTTTTGAGCCTTGATCTGCAATGTGGAATGAAATATGCTTTTATTTGCCCTTGTCTTTAATGGAGAAAAAATATTTGACTTTGTTGCCATTCAGACATTCATATCTGGGCCCCAGTATATTTACATAATCTTCATATGTGATTCTAGGGGTCTTCACTGGGCTATATTAAGCTTGTCTCAAATTAGGAGATTAATAAGTTCTGAAAAGGTAGTATGGAAAGTGGTACTGAAAAGGATAGTATGGTGACTGTAGTTAATAATTCTGTATTGTATACTTAAAATTTGCTGAGAGTAAATCTTAAATATTCTCATCAAATCAATGAAAATAAAAAGTAACTGAGGTGATAAATGTATTAATTAACTTTATGTCAATGTTTGTTTCATAGGACATACATACATCAAAGCATCATGTTCTACACTTTAAATATGTTACATTTTTATTTGCCAGCTGTACCTCAGTAAAACCAAGTTGTGAGAAGCTTGGCCTGGAATCCTAAAACTGGCAAACTGGTTAATACGGGGTAGAACCTGTAATCTCAACTCAGTGTTTTAAGCAACTAAATTAAACCACAATACACATGTAACCTGCAGGAAAATTCAGAAAGTTGTATAAAACTCCCAAGGCTTATTTGGGTTTGTACTTGCCTGAATGTAAGAATAAATGAAGAAGTTCTAATATATTTTCTAATATTATTTTCTATAATATTTTCTATATTAGTAGTCAATATCAACATGTGTAAAACTGTAACTGGGAATTATTGCTAAAATAATTTGTGATTTTCTATGTGTATCATTTACACAGGATGAGTATATTCCTATATAACTACTATATATGCTAGTTTCTCAGTGTAGTTGGAGGGATGTTAAAAGTCTCTTTAAATTTGGTTGGGTAAAGATATTTAGAAAAGTCTGAGAGAATACTCCTCTAATATCCAAAGGCTATAATATAAGAAATATTGTAGGAGTTCCAGTTGTGACTCAGCAGGTTACGAACTGGACTAGTATCCATGAGGATTCAGGTTTGATCCCTGGCCTCACTAATTGGTTTAAAGATCCAGCATTGCCGTGAGCTGTGGTGTAGGCCACAGATGAGGCTCCAGTCCCTTGTTACTGTGGCTGTGGCATAGGCCAGCAGCTGCAGATCTGTTTAAATCTCTAGCCTGGGAACTTCCATATGTCGCAGGTCTGACCCCAAAAAGCAAAAATACAAATAAAAAAAAGAGGGAAAGGAAGGAGGGAGGGAGGACAGAAGGAAGGAAGGGAGGGAAAAAATGCTAAAAGAAGAGTTTAAATAATGCTAATATTCATATTCATGTGAGACTTATGTTTGATTCTGTGGGTGTGAAATTAAGGTACAGTACTTGTGGATGCAATATGAGTGGCAGGGGAAAGGGAGTTCGTACCTTGAGCTGCTGAGGAAGGGAATCCCCCATTGGACCACCAGAGAGAATTCTGCAAAATAGGCTATTAAGATGCCCTGAAGCTACTGAAAGGTAGGGGTATATATCCAAGGATAAAAAAGCAATGCCACAAGGAATGTAACAAATTTACAGCTTCACTGTTTTGGCTTTGGCCAGTCTGAGGTTGGTACAAACAGATTTAACTTTCTGTCATTCTATTTAGCCATTTATAAATCTGTAATAAAACTCATACTGATAATAGAAGCCTTCTTTACTTGATGGATTTGACACTTGTATGAAAATCTAAGTCATTTATTACTCTAATAGAATTCATCCTTCCAACATATGTTCTTTATCAGTAATTGTTTCCATGTTAGCATGTTGAACTTGTTACTCTAATGGAAAGTTTGGCAGCTCCTCTTGTATTGCTCTGTGAAAGAAATGTTCTATCAGAGAAATTAATCAGGTTAAGCTATGTGCAGAGATCCATTTTAACCTACCTCGTATCCACCTAATGTAGGATATGCATGTGTGTATGTGTTGTGTGTGTGTGAATGGCATCTGACATTTTTGATAGTTGTCTTATAGTCTGCTGTGATGGAAGTACTCATATTGCAGAGGATCCTCAGCATTGCTAATGCTGAGTTTCCTGCATGCAGTTATTTTCCTATTCTCTCCTACTCTAGCTCTGCAGTGAAGCTTAAGAAATTCACTGTGGTTGAGCAAAAGTAAGGGAAAAAATCTGTTTTATGATACCCATGTAAAGTTCCTTGAATAGATCTGCATAATATCAATTGAATCAGATGTATGACTTTAATAAATGAATTGTGTAAGTTTTAAACATACTCTGTTGCACTCAGAGTCAGAATATATGGTTTTAGGCTCATTTTTGTCCCCATTTTAGGTTTTAAGAACTCTGCCTAATTTTAACCATTTTAACTTAATCAAATACACCTTAAAAACAAAACAGAAGAGGGATACAGAAGAAACCAATCCGACTAGAATCCACAAGGATGCGGGTTCAATCCCTGGCCTTGCTCAGGGTGCCAGAAATCTGGGTTTGCCAAGAGTTGTGGTGTACATCACAGATGCAGCTCGGATCCTGTGTTGTGGCATAGGCCAGCAGCTGTAGCTGCAATTTAACCCCTAGCCTGGGAACTTCCGCTTGTGACACTAAAAAGCAAAAAAAAAAAAAAACAGAAGAATGAACTAACACCTCTAAAACCGTGAACTAATGTAACAACAATCTCAACAATCGCACCCAAAATTGTTTTTCTTTGGAAGGTAGAACAGCACATCATAGAGGCTGAATATATAAAACTAAGTTATTTTTATCCAATTTTGGTATAGCTTAATTCTTGAAAAATGGGTAAAGAATCAGGCATGTTCTCCTATTTATGCAACATTTCTGCAGCTAAATTTTAGTTTAATTATAGAAATGTTGGTAGAAAACAATATATATTTTTGATTCATTTGTTTTTTAATTCAAGAACTTTTTACTCAGGGAACTAGGTGGTAGGTACAGTGAGCTACTTGCTGAGAATCTATGAGAGAGTATGCTAAAGTTGTTTTAATTACTTATGATCTGGAGCTAATCATCAATAGAAAAATTATAGTGTAACTTTCATTAGCATGAAAACTATCATTGTATTTACCTTTGGAAATGTTTTCTTTATAAAGTTCTTATTTTAATGCATATTTTAAAAGGAAGCTATAAGTCTCCAGTCACTTTTATAGTTAAATGCAACTTGTGACATGTGCTGATTATTAAAAAAGAAGTGTCTCTTTGATCTATAATTGGAACTACTATAGAAATATTATTATAATTTTCTTTATTTTGTTCCAATTGCTGTTTGAATTATCTGTGAACAGTAAAAATATAACATCATTTGAACTCTTTTAAACAATCACTGTCTTCAGGAAAGCCTATTTTTATTGTTGAACTGGATCTTCAGTAGATTAAGTAATGTTAACATGAAATTTATTCTTAATATGCAATAAATAGGTTGTAGACCTGATGAAAACAGTTTAGTTAAAAGAATTCCATTAGCATCATTACAATGATAGAGAAAATAATGTGTAAAATAGAGTCACTGTCATGATCCTGACCTTGTGATACAAATTAAAAATAAAGAAAAGTGTCATATTTCTCTGTGGTTCAACTTGGGTTCACCTAATAGAACTTTGACAAAAGCAAATGTTTTGTCACTTAGTCTGTTGCCAAGAACATTTTAGTACATAATTAATGATAATCCACTCTTTAATATGTGTATATGAATGAACACAAAGTTGCTGCTGGTGCCACAGAAACAATATCATGTTCGATGTGAAGAGAGCAGCACAATATCTACTAAAATAATGAGCTGTGGAAAGGATAATGGAAGGTGTCAGAAGCACAATAAACATGATTAGAGTAGAAGAGGAGAAAAGAACACAGTTTAGCACCATCAGGATTTTTCTCCTAAGAAACGTAATTCCTTCATGGATTTTTCATGTCTCCTCTTGCTAGTTTACCTATAAATATCATAGAATATGAAGGCTATTGCTTAGCTTACATCTCTCTCTTGTGTAACCTGACCCTCAAGATTTGGTGTTCTCTAGGGTAATAAATTACCATTTTACTGTGATTATCGTTTTTACTCTGCATAGAAATCACCTTGGGAATATGTTAATATGCAAATTGTGACTCAGTAGATCTGCAGTGGGACCTGAGATTTTGCATTTCATGGTAGTTCTCAGAAGATACCCTTGTTCTGGTCCATGGACCACAACTTGAGTGGCAAGGTCTAGGGAATCATCATTGGGCCTTTTCTCAGTGGAAACAATCTCCCAGGCCAGTGAATCCACCGCCATGATTTAAATATATCCTGTATATTTATGATTAGTTTTTACTTATTTCTAGTCTCAACTCTTCTAATTTGCAAAATCTTCAATTAACATATTAAAAACTAAAGTCATTATTATCACCCTCAAACCCAGTCTTCCTGCTTCATGACCTATCACGTTAATGACACCATCATTCCTCAACTTGGCTAAAATCATCATATCATATCCATTTTACATTTATGAATGAAAATTAGGTAATATATGACTCTGCTAGTAAGGTAGTCAAGATTTGGGTACAAGTTATCTGATACGAAAGCCTGAATTTTCGTTCACTGTATTTATCTCTTTTTGAAGTAACCTCCTTCTTTACCTACTGATAAGCTCATACTCAAAAATAAAGTGTGTTTTTCTTTGTAGTGTTTTCCAGTTTTCAACTCAATACACTGTATTCTATCCTCTATGATTCTACAGCAGTTTGATATCCATTCCTATTAAGAATCACATTCCATTGCACTCCAGTTGTTGGCTGAGGTGTCTGCCCTTGCACCTTGTGGTATAAACTCCTAGAAGTTCAGTACTGTATCTTATTTACCTTTTACATTTTAAAAATTAAAATAAAAAGAAAATAATGCATGATATTTGCAAAATTAATAAAATAATGTACAAACATACATTTAAATTTTTTAATTAAAAAAAGAAAATTATTTCTCTTGCAAATACTCTCTCCAAATCCCACTTCTCTGCATTTAGGTAACCATTACATAAATTTGGTGTGCAATCAATCCTTGAAAACATTGTCTATGCACATCTACCCATATACCATTTATAATCTCACCATCTACATGGTTTTAGGCCTCTATATATGTATTTATATAAATTAGGTCATACTGTACAAATTACTCTGGGATTTGCTTTTATTTCCACTAGCAATATATCTTAGGCAACTTGCCATATCTTAGCATTATTTTTAGTGGATATACAGTAACCCATGATATAGAGTTATAGTTGTTACTTTTTTATTTATTTATTTATTTATTTATTTATTTATTTATTTATTGCCTTTTAGGGCTGCACCCATGGCATGTGGAGGTTCCCAGGCTCGGGGTTGAACTGGAGCTATAGCTGCTGGCCTGTACCACAACCACAGCAATGCCAGATCCGAGCCGCGTATATGACCTACACCACAGTTCACGGCAACGCTGCTTCCTTAACTCACAGAGAGAGGCCAGAGATGGAATCTACAACCTCATGGTTCCTAGTCAATTCCTTTCCACTGTGCCACGACGGGAACTCCAAGATGTTACTTTTTAAATTAAAGTATAGTTGATTTACAAAGCTGTGTTAGTTTCTGGTGTACAGCAAAGTGATTCAATTATATGTTATATATTTTTTTGGTATTCCTTACCATCGTGGTTTATTACAGGATATTGAATATAGTTCCCTGTGCTTGTTAGTTATCTATTTTTTTATGTACTAGGTTATATGTGCTAATCCCAAACTCCTAATTTCTCCCTCCCCACTCTTTTCTGTTTTGGTAACAGCTTTGTTTTCAATATCTGTGAGTCTGTTTCTGTTCTGTAAATAAGTTTGTTGAATCATATTTCAGATTCCACATATAAGTGATATCATATGATATGTTTCTTTTTCTGTCTGACTTCATTTAGTATGATAATCTCTAGGTCCATCCATGTTTCTGCAAATGGCATAATTTATTTATTTTTTTATGGTTGAGCATCATTCCATTGTATATGTGCATGTGCCACATCTTCTTTATCCATTCATGTGTGGATGGACAACTAGATTCCTTCCATGACTTGGCTTGTAAATAGCGCTGTTATGAACATTGCTTGTATCTTTTTGAATTAGAGTGTTCTCCAGATGCATGCCCAGGAATGGGACTGCTGGATCATATGGTAATTCTATTTTCATTTTGTTTAAGGAACCTCAATACTGTTACCCATAGTGCTATACCAATTTACATTCCCATCAGCAGTGTAGGAGGTTTCCCTTTTCTCCACACCCTCCCCATCACTTATTATTTGTAGATATTTTAATGACTGCTATTCTGACCAGTTTGGCATGATAACTCATTTTAGTTTTGATTTGCATTTCTCTAATAATTAGTGATCTTGAACATTTTTTCATATGCCTATTGGTCATCTCTCTCTTCTTTGGAGAAGTGCTTATTTAGGTCTATCTGCCCATTTTGATTGTTTGTTGTTGTTGTTGTTAAGTTAATGAGCTTTTTGTACATTTTGGAAATTCAGCCCTTTCAGTTGTACCATAATTGAAAGTATTCACAAATATATGGGCAATTTAAGGTTTTCAACATTTTAATATTACATGTAAACTTGGAAAAACATATTTTATATTTGTTTTTGTTCATGTTAAAGTTTTTCTCCAGGATATCTAGACTTGAAATCACTAATTAAAAACACATATTTTTGCAATTTTCATGCATATGGCCAAATTGCCAGTGAATTCTGTCATGAAGAGAATCACCATGTTTTTTTTCCAAAAAAAGAGACCTTTCCTTTGCCTGCACTGAACTTTATCAAGCTATTAATTTTTACCAACCAACAGGAGTCAGAAAAAAATCTTATATTTATTTTTATTTCTTTAATTACTTGTGATCTGAGTATTTCTTAGAAGCATTTTGTGGTTTGAATTTTTTCTCTATGGTGACAATTATTAATACTATTTTTCTGTATTGATTTTTAATGTTCCTAGTGATTTATAGAGGTTCTCCATATATTTAAGAATTAACCTGGAGTTCCCATTGTGTCTCAGCAGTTTAAAAGCCCAACATAGTGTCCATAAGGATGCAGGTTTGATCCCTGGCCTCGTTTAGTAGGTTAAGGATCTGGCCTTGCTGCAGGCTGTGGTGTAGGGCACAGATGCAGCTGGATCTGGTGTTGCTGTGACTGTATCATAAGCCTGCAACTGCAGCCCTGATTTGATCCCTAACCTGGGAACTTCCATATGCCACAGTCTAGCTCTAAAAAGCCAACAAAAAAAAATTAATCCATTTTATTTAATATGTTACATATTTTTATCATTCTCAGACCTTTAAATTTATATAACATATATTTAAATGAAATATCTAGATTTCACATTTTCCTGTTATTTT
This sequence comes from Catagonus wagneri, assembly GCA_004024745.2. Taxonomy (NCBI): domain Eukaryota; kingdom Metazoa; phylum Chordata; class Mammalia; order Artiodactyla; family Tayassuidae; genus Catagonus; species Catagonus wagneri. The sequence goes on from PVHT020000079.1 coordinate 9,492,772, forward strand.
CTCTTCATGTTTTTTATTGTTTACTTAGATCTACTTATTTTAATTTCTTAATTTATTTTACTTTACATATGAAAACATCATTTTAAAGTATATAGTTAGATGAGTTTGAATAAACATAAATAGCTGCATAACTATCACCTCAATGAAGTTATAGGTGATCATCTAATCTATGTTTTCATTTAGCATAATAATTTTGAATTCATTCATGTTGTATATATGTCAACAGTTCATTCCTTTTTTATTTCTGAATAGCATTACATTATAAAAATGAACCACAATTTTTCTTTTTAGCTGTTGACTAATTGATGGGCATTTCAGTTGTTTCCAGGTGTTGGTAATCATTAAAACACAAACAGTAAACTAAGAACATTCATTTGAGGTCTTTGTGTGTACATATATTTTCATATTTACTTGAATAAATAACTAGGAGAAGCATTGATGGATTTTATACTTAGCAACTGTTTTCTAAGAGACTATGTAATTTGCATTCCCACTAGCAAGGTGTGAGAGTTGCAGTTGCTCCTCATCCTTGTCAGCATTTGATATTACCAAGTTGTTTGGCCATTTTATGTTTAGTGATAATTGGGAAATACATCCATAGGCATGTGTACTTCTGAATAGAAGTATCCCTTCAAAGCTTTCACCCTTTTTAAATATTAGGTTATCAGTTTGCTTATTTTTAAGTTTGAAGATTGTTTTCTGGCTCTAAGTCTTTCATAAGTTATGTGTTTTGCTAATATTTTCTCCCAGTCTGTCTTGCTTTTTTAATTTTTAAGTGTTTTTCAAAGACCAAACATAAGACTTTAATGAAATCTAATTCATCCAATTTTTAAGTTTGCTTTTTGCATTCTATGTAACAAATAATTATGTAACCCAAAGTTACAATGAAGATTTTATTTGGTGTATTTTATTTTAGGTTAGATGTGTTAGAGTTTCAGGCTATACTTTTAGATGTAGGACACATTTTAGTTAGTTTTGTTTCAGTGGTTTGAAATAAAGATCTTGAGTTCATTCTTTTTTTTTTTTTCCCCAACTCTACAGTTGTCCTATAATGATTATAGAAAAAGAAAAGCATGCTTTCTCCTTTAAAATATCTTGACACTTTGTCAAATATAGATTGACTATGTATGTATAGATTGACTGTGTTTCTGTGTAGCATAATGTCACAAAATTTAGTGGCTACAAATATTAAAATTTTATTACCTCACATTTTCTCTGTGAGTCAGGGATCCAGGAGCAGCTTTAGTAAGAAGTCTATCCCAGGTCTCTCACAGGCTGCGATCACATATTGGCCAGGGCTTTAGTCAGGATTCAAGCAAGGGAAGATCTGATTCTAGATCTTCAGAAAATGATTGTTAACAATCATTAAGTCTTCACTGGATACTGGCCAGAGTTATCAATTCCTTGCCAAGTAGGCCTTTCCATAGAGACGGTTTTCTTTCTCCAGACTGAAAAATCCATTATGAGAGAGCGTGTAGTATGGAAGCTACAGTCTTTTTCACATGTTAATCTTGGAAGTGATATATCACCACTTCTGTTGTACTCTATTAATTAGAAGTGAAGCCTTAAGTATAGCTTATATATTTAAGAAGAAAGGAGAAGAGAAATCAGGAAAAGGAATCATCACAGTCCATCTTACAAGTTACCTATAATATGTGTTTATGTTTTAGACTGTGTGTTTGGTTCTGTCGATCTATAGGTCTGTCTTCATCCCAATACCACACTATCTTGATTACTGTAATTTTAGAGTGTCATGAATTTATGTAAAGTTTATTCTCCAACACCCCCTCTTATTGTTTTCAGATTCCTACATCCTTTCCATTTTCATAAATATTTTAAAACCAGTTTGACAGTTTTTACAAAGAACTGCTATAGATTTTGCTCAGAATTGCATCAAAACTACATTAATTTGGGCACAGTTAACATCTTAATATTGAGTCTTACAATCCATGAAAATCCTTTTATCTTTTTTTAAAAATAAATTCTCAAAAACATTTATAAATTTTCTGTATTCAATCTTACAAATACACAAGGGATCAAGATGATCGAGGGGTAAGATATGGTGCTCACCTTCTCTCACAAACACACCTTCTCTCACAAACACACCTTCTCTCACAGGGTTTCACAAAAAAACCCTGCATGTAGAATGATTCACACAGAATATCTACTGAATGCTGGCAGAAGACATTAAACCTTCAAAAAGGACAAGAAACTCTACACATAACTAGGTAGAACAAAAGGAAAAAGAGAGAAAGAGAGAGAGAGAAGGAATCAAGATGGGACTAGCACTCCTGAGAGGGAGTGGTGAAAGAGGAAAGGAACCCACACTCTAGGAAGCCACCTAACTGATGGGGAGATCAACTGAGATGGAGGGACCTTGAAGCCTCAGAGAAAAGAACAGCAGCTGGACTGAGGAGGGCAAAGCAAAGAGAGAGATGCACTGACCATCACTACCACCTCCCAGAACACCACAGCCTGAGATCTTTGGGCAGGGGCTGGTGCTGAAATTCAGGCTCTGGAGGTCAGTTCTAGGGAGAGGTCTAGAGTTGGCTGTGTGGAGAAAGACTGAGGGGCTATGAAGCAGTATGCCAAGGGCTGGGAAGTGAAGCGCCACAGCTGAGGGTACCCAGGAGGAGGTCTGGGCCTGTAGGAGAAGTAAAGTACCATTGATGGGGAGGGCAAGAGGAAGTAGGGTAGACTGCCATAGAAATATCTTTGTCTGCACACGGCAGACACTCAGAGGTCAGGGGTATGGACAGTGAGGCACCTCTTATTCAGGCTATGGGCGATGTGCCCTTCTTGCATGGGCTATGGGTGGTGGTGCCTCCTGCAGGGGTTAAACGTGGTGGGGTGCCTGTTTGCATGATCTTCAGGCAGCAGGGAACAAACCACCACAGTCATCTCAGACTCCAGAGGTGGGTGTGGCCCACCAACCCTGGGGGCCCATAAACACCACCTATAGACCCAGTCACCTCAGAAGTAAGCATAGAGGAGGGTATTGCAACTGAGCACCACCCATTGTTGTTCTCACTCCCCTGGGAATGCACACACCCTGCGACTGCCAAATGCTCTGGGTGCCACCTACATCTGCCAGAGGGTCACTGCCACATCCCCAGGTCCTATAACTAGGAGTAGCATGTACCACCTTCCCACAGGACCTTGTCGCTGTCAGAGGCCCAGCAACCAGGCACTGGCTACTAGCCTTGCCCATTGCCTCCACCTACCTGGAAGCATGTGCAGCACCCTATCAAGGGGATAATAGACTTCACACACTGAGGAAAGAGACAGCAAACATCCAAACCAAAAGCAGCCCTCACAAACTGCCCAGAGGCACTTGTGCATATAAATAGCCCTCCAAGACTATAGTAGTTGTTTTCTCTCAACTCACAGAATAAGAAAAATATAAGCAAAATGAAGAAGCTCAGGAACCATTCCCAGTTAAAAGAACAGAAGAATTCCCCTGAGGAGCAAACAATGAAACAGACCTTTGCAGTCTAATAGAAACCAAGTTCAAAAAGGAAAATACTGAAAGAATTAAGAGTGAACATGAAGGCATTAAAAGTGGATATGTACAGTAATGCAAATTATTTTAGAAAAGAACTAGAAAATACAAGGAGTCGCCAAGAAAAATTAGAAAATTCATTTGCAGAGAAGCAAGCTGAGCTAAAGGCACTGAGGAGAAGAATCAATAGTGCAGAGTAATGAATTAGTGATTTGGAAAATAGAATAATGAAAATAATCCAGACAGAAATGGAATGGAAATCACAGCAGACATAAAACACATGAAAAAACATGAAAGTAATATAAGAGATCTATTGGATAATATCAAGTGGGCCAATCTATGCGTAATGAGGATTCCAGAAGGAGTAGAAAAAGAAAAGGGGACTGAAAATATATTTGAAGAAATTATGGCTGAAAATTTTCCAAATCTAAAGAAAGCAGGTATCAAGATACAGGAAGCACAGAGGGCCCCAAATAAGTTGAACCCAAACAGGCCCACACCAAGACATATAATAAAAATGGCAAAAATTAAAGATAAGGAGAAGATTCTAAAGGCGGCAAGAGAAAAACAGAGTTAATTATAGGGAACCCCCATAAGGCTATCAGCTGATATCTCTACAGAAACACTACAGGCTGGAAGAGAGTGGCAAGATATATTCAAAATTCTAGAAAAGAAAATTTTGCAGCTTAGAGTATGCTACCCAGCAAGAATATCATTTGAAGTAGAAAGAAAAATAAAGAATTTCTCCAAAAAAATAAAAACTAAGAATATAGAAATACTAAACCCATTCTAAAAAAAATACTGAAAGGGGTCCTCTAAATAAAAATGAAGTAAGAAGAAATAGGAAGGAGGAAATCCGAATTGGAAAGTAATCACTTAAGCCAGTATACAGATCTAAAAGAAAAAAAATAAATAACCTATTGTGAAAGTGATGATAAACACAAGGAACAAGGAACATGAAGATGTTTAAAAAGGACATCATAAAATGTGGGAAAGGAAAGTAAGAAAATCTAGACTCTTTTTTATCTTGTGTTCGGAGCCCATATGACTATCAGGCTAAAGCAAGCAGATGTAGGAAGGGGCTGACGTACTCAAGAAACAGGGAAACCACAAATCAAAACCAAATAATACTTTCACAAAAACTGAAAAGAAGAGGACACAAGCATAAAGTAAAAGGAAATCATCCCACCAAAAAAAGGAACAAAGGAGAAACAGAATCGACTGTAAAACAAGGTTTAAAATGGCAATAATAAAAAATTACCCTAAATGTCAATAGACTAAATGCTCCAGTCAAAAGATATATAGTGGCAGACTGGATAAAAAAGCAAGAGCCTACAATATATTGCCTACAACAGATTCAGCTTAGGGGAAAAGACACACATAATTTGAAAGTGAGCGGATGGAAAAAAATATTTCATGTGAATAGAAAAGAAAGGAAAGCAGGAGGTGCAATACTAATATCAGACAATATATACTTTAAAATGAGGACCATAAAGAAAGACAAAGAAGGACGCTATTTAATGATAAAAGGAACAATTCAAGAAGAGAATGTTACAACATACTATTAAAAAAACCAATGAGTCAATGAGGAAAACAAAAGGGATACTGAAAAATACCTTGAGACAAATGATAATGCAAACACAATTATTTACCATCTATGGGATGTCACAAAAGCAGTTCTTATAGGGAAGTTCATAGCAATACAGGCCTTCCTCAAAAAAGAAGAAAAATCTCAAATCAACAACTTAACCTACCACCTAAAAGAATTCAAAAAAGAGCAAAGAAAACCTAAAGTCAGCAGAAGGAAGGAAATCATAAAGATCAGAGAGGAAATCAATACACTAGAGATTCAAAAAATGTGAAAAAATCAATAAAACCAAGAGATGGTTCCTTGAAAGGGTAAACAAAATTTGCAAACCTCTGACCAGACTTACCAAGAAGAGAAGAGAAATTAAAAAATCAAAAAACAAAAAAAACAGAAAGCGAAGAAGCAAAACAGGAGAAATCTCAGCAGATACTGCATAAATACAAAAAAAAGTAAGAGAATACTGTGAACAATTATATGCCAACAGATATGACAACCTAGAAGAAATGGACAACTTTCTGGAGACATAAATCCCACCAAAACTGAGTCAAGGAGAAATAAATCAATTGAACAGACCAATGACTAGAAATGAAATTGAATGTGTAATAAAAACAGTCCCAGAGATCCCGTCGTGGCTCAGTGGTTAACAAATCCGACTAGGAACCATGAGGTTGCAGGTTCGATCCCTGGCCTTGCTCAGTGGGTTTAGGATCCGGCGTTGCCGTGAGCTGTGGTTTAGGTTGCAGACGCGGCTCAGATCCCGCGTTGCTGGGCTGTGGTGAAGACCAGCAGCTACAGCTCCTGTTAGACCCCTAGCCTGGGAACCTCCATATGCCGCGAGTGCGGCCCTAGATAAGGCAAAAAGACAAAAACAAAAACAAAAACAAAAAAAAAACACTCCCTACAAACAGAAGTCCAGGACCAGATGGCTTCACAGGCAAATTCTACCAATCATACAAGGAAGAACTTATACCCGTCCTTCTTAAACTTTTCCAAAAGTTTGAATAAGAAGGAGCACTCCCAAAGACATTCTATGAGGCCACCATCACCCTAATACCATTGCAGGCAACAGGAACCATAGACCCAAGACTCTGACTGAATTATGAGTACCCTGCAAGGGGCTGAGACATGGTGATCAAAGTAAACATAGCAGGACATGAAGTTGCAGAAGTACAGGGAATAGATCATATAGGACTTTGCAGGCTGCTGGCTCTTTGCAGGGAATAAATGTAAAATCGTTAGAGTTTAGATAGGGAAGTGATAGATTTAACACCAGTTTTTAAAGAATCATTTAGGTGCTATGTTGGAAAGAGGCTATAAGGGAATAAGGAAAGAGGGAGATCAGTTATGAAGTTGATCTGGGAGAGAAAAATTAGAATTTTCTGATAGTTAAATTTGGTATGTGAAAGAAAGAGTGTAGTTAAGAATCGCTTCCAGTATCTGACCTGAGAAATGAAAAGGTTGGAGTTGTCATAAACTGATACGGGAAGGCTATGAGTAAAGATTTCAGGGAAAATATCAGGAGACAGTTTAGGACATTTAAAATTTGAGATGCCTAATAGACTTCTAAAAAGAGATGCTATAAATATAAACAATTGGACATAAGAGTCTGAAGTTCATGAAAGAATTCTGGACTGGAGATTAAAGATTGTAGTCATCTTCACATAGATGGTATTTAAAGCCTGGATGAGATTTTGAAAGAGACCTCCAAGAAAATGAATGTGGCTAGAGACAAGAACAAAGACCTGAGCTCTGAGACCCTCCAACATAAAGATGTTGGGAAGAAGGAGGGGAATTAACCAGGTGGACTGAGAAAGAGCCTTCACTGTGGCTGGAGGAAAGCAAGTGTAAAGACTGTACTACATACGAGGAAGTGATTCACTGTGTTAAATACTTCTGATGGCTAAAGAGGTGGAGGATTGAGAATTGAACTCTAGATTTGGCATTGTGGACTTCATCCATGACCTACAAGACCATTTAGGTATTAATCATGGGGGAAAAGCCTGATTGGAATGGTCTTAAGAGAAAAATGAGAAAAGAAAAACTGGAGGAAGTTTATAAACAATACTTTTGAGAAGTTTGCCATGAATTAGAGAAAGAAATCAAGGAGGAATATAGGGCTGAAAGTAGTTTTTTATTATTTTTTATTGAAAGAAACAATAACATGTTTTTATGACTGATGGGAATAGTATAAATTGATGAAGCAGATCAAATTACTGAATTAATGTGCCCAGGCAGACAAGAATTTCTGAGATCTAATGCAGAGTGGTGATTGGAGGTGATGGCCTTAGAAACTTAAGGACTCTATCTATTGTAATAAGAAGGGAGGCAAAGACTGAGTACAAATTATGGTGTCTGGGTATATATGGTAGTGGGAGCGCCAAAAAGTTATCCTCTGTCTGCTTTTATTTTCTCCATGAAATAGAAAGCATTGTCTTTGCCTTAGAGTAGAAATGGGGAAGGAGGTGTTGGAGGTTTGGAGGGAGAAGTTACCCAAGAAAGTGGACTAGTTAGTGATTGGACAATGAAATAGTGTAGAATTTCTGGGCAACAGTATGGGAGTCCTAAAAGTTCATGGTCATTAATTTAAACTGAATTTAAACACATAGCCTATATGGTTGTGGTGTTTTTCTCCAGTTACACTCTACATGGTTGCAAGTATAAAAATGGATTTAAGTATCAGGATTTCTAAAAATATATACTTAAGAAAGAAAAGGGCAAGGAAGTCAGTGGTGTATGAAAAATGAAATGAAGAGAGGCATTTAAGATTAATGCTTTCATTCTCAAAATCCAAAGCGTCAATGACGTTGGCTTCTTTGAAGATCCATATCAACTTTCAACATTCAAAATAATTTTGCTAGGAAAAATAGGGAAGGGACAACAAAATACATGTAGGAAGGAGCTGATAAAAGGGACAAGGAATACTGGAGCTACTAAGTAGTTGAATCTGAGCGGTTTTAGTTACATTTGTGACTTCTCTTTGACAAATATTTCTCTATTGTTCCCACTTGTTTTGCTTAGTTTTTAGCCTTTCTATGACTTGATTATCATATTCTCAGGTGGTGAATTCAGTTATCAACAAGGATGTACTTTTACTTGAAATAGTCAACAACATTTCTATCTCCCCCTAAAGCACTATTGCAGGCATCCATTTTAAAATGTGAAACGGGACTCTTCAGTAAAATATGCATGTGGACACAAGTTCAAAAGTTCAATCCCACCAGGCTGCTAAAATTTAAAGACAAGAAAGTAGAAAAGTGCCATTCATCAGTCATTCAAATTGGGTACACTTAATGGAATTATGATAAAAGCTAATGTTCTTTTGTTTTCAAGAGTGTTGCAGTGTTAAATTGTAGAGCCTTGATAATGATATTCTGCTCTTGTCATTCACTTCAGGAAACGTTACAATAAGCGGTACAAAATGATTATTGTATAATATAATAATTTTTTGCTTCTAGCCCTGTGTCAAACCAGACGCCCATCTAACTCTAGTGCTATGACTGCCACAAATCTCAGTGCCTTTATGTTCCAGGTGCTGCTGAACTAGTTCAGAATATTTCATTAGTGATGTCAATCCTATGGCTGGCTGAAACACTGAAGTTTGTAAATAAAACTACATGTACTTATTTGAAACATGCACACTGTTCTCACTTATAAATTGGGAAGAGACGCCTTGGCAAAGAGCCACATCCTTTCCTGGCATTACTTAGATGACCTTTAATGCACTTGATCAGGGTATGAGTCACTGTTTCTGAGAATTGGAGTTCTTGCAAGTGGTCACCTTGTTGGAAGGGAACTGAAGATGTAATTCCTTAGTCACACCTCTATGATCTCAGTGTCTGCTAAAAAGTTCACAGAAAAAAAATTAAACAAATATAAAATAATCCAAAACTTGAAACTTGAGATGAAAAATAGTTTCTGTTTAAACAAAGGGAAAATGCTCTCTTATGGAATATAAAATTCGTTTGTGTTATAATACCATATGTATAAAGAATTAAAGAATTTCCAGCTCTTAGTCTCTGTTCTAGCTTTTTGAATAACATTCTCAGTGGTTATGAAGTTAGGTATACTTCTGCTTGCGCTAGATTATGTTAAATGTTATGCTATAGGATCTTACCTGTCAGAGTTGCTAGCAGAATAAAAGAGAAAGGAATAAAATGGAGGAGTTGATGAATATTTAATTACGCTTTTAGTCAATCTCACCAAATAGACATTTCTCTTGTTGCTTTGTAAATGAAATTTGCCTATCATAGGAACTTGCAGATGGTAATTTTTCTTTACTCCAGTGAAAATCTTATAAGTCTAGTTGGACCAGTAAATGATTTTATAGTCATTATTGAATTTTAATGACTGCAGTTTAAAGTAAACAAAAATAACTTTGAAATGTGTTTTCTTGGTGGTTTTAATCAAAATACACATTGCATCTTTTCCTAAAGTATTCACTTGTTAAAGACATAATCTTTTACATTTTGATGTCTATATGATTTTTTTATACATCCCCTAATCACTTTAACTGGCACATTTAGTAGTTGTGGAAATCATAGCAAAGAGAATTACCAACCATGTACTCAAGCCATAAAGATCATTTCCGATCATAATTAAATTAGAAATGTTAGTAAGTTTGCTGTGACCAGAAGTGAAAAAACTTTCTAGTAGAAGGCCCTTTCTAGTGGTACCTCTTTCAGTAAATGTAACAAAAATGAACCTTGTATGTCATAGCTGGGAAAACAACCAATATGAAGAAAAAGAAGGATAAATTATATAAAAGTATTACTGAAAAGTAAGACATGTTAATGGGCTAAAGTACATGCCCAGAACTAAGCAAAACATTTGTGATCTAACTGCCTTCAGGATCAATAGGGATGACCTAGATGCATATTGGGAGTCAAAAAACTTCTTGCAGATATCTAATTGTTCTCATGGTAACCAGTTTTAACCCCTTAAAATTCTTATGCTCTTCCATAAGTAGTTCTCCAGTTTGAGGGTGAAAGTTTCTTTGAAGTGCAGTGAACTGGGTTCCTTAGGGTGTCTAGAAAGGCACTGAAATGAAACACTGATTTTGATATTATTTTGCTAAACATAGCAGTGTATATGTTTGTGTGAGTGTGTGAGGTTAAAATGAATAATTAATTGCAAAGAGACTCTTCTCATTGTTCTTTTTAGTAGTGAAATTATGTTTTCTGGAAGAAATTAACCCTGCACATAGAAAGACAAACCATGAAAGAAATATAATTTCTACATTTGTGCCACCATGGACTCCCTTCACAAATGACTATGGCTTTATAAAACTTAAAAAAAAAAATTGGGTGCCATTGGTAGTAGAGGTGGTTGGGGAGGTGGTATTTACAACATTGTAAAGCAAATATTGTGTACTACAAGCATATCTGTCTCACAGTAGATATTTTAAATTACAATAGCCATAACTTTTCCTAAAGCAGACTGTATTAATCCAAATTCTACCACAAAGGATTGTGAACAGCATTTGGGGCTTAGTTTTGTACTTTGGTCTGAGTCATGCTAAATAGTAGCTTCCTGTTCATTATTAAGGATTGGAAGTATTTCTCTGAGGCACTGTGTAAGCCATATTGGTAAGGACAGGAGGGAAAAAAATCTGTTGGAGAGTAATTCTAAATCTTTTCCAATACCCATGTTCCTCTCAAATCCTGCAGTTCTTCTCAATCTTCCAGATTCATTTTCCAGAAGTTTTCAGATGACTTTTGATTGGAAGGCTTAAAAAAATAGGTTTTCATCAGAAAATCACATTTACAGTTCTACTCTGAAAGTGTTTATCTGTAGAATTACCCATGAGTTCATCTTCTAGGTTAGTTCCACCTTTCACCTCAATCAAGAAAAAGTCATCTTTTATGACATAATCCAAAATCCATACACCCCAGAGAGGTGCTTCCCAGCTATTTTGTGCTGCTATGATGGATCTGAAATTTTATCTTTTTAACAGTTAAGAATTTGAAAGATACACAAGTTTTTCCTTCATCTTATAACTAATAATTTTTAAAAGTCACTTTGGCAGAGATTGAAGAAATGCAAATGTTTCTCCTCATTTTAAATAAACTCTATACACTCTGATTTATTTAAATATCTTTTGTCAGACTCAAAGGGGGAGATGGAGAAAGAGCTCTGGTTCAAACAATTGACACCTATATACAGTTATTCTAAAATACAGTTAATCCTAAATAAAACATTTAATAAAAGTATGAATTAATAGATATAGGAAGATAGCCTTTAATGTCTAAATTTTTTGATTGTTTTTAAAGCAGACATTTAGTTGTAAAGTAAAAACCGAATTTTATATATAAAAATTGGTGCTAAGAGCTTTTTGGTAAAAAATAGACTATTTTCTAGAGCAGTTTAAGGTTCAAAGAAAAACTAGGTGGAAGGTACAGACATTTTTCATATACCCTCTGTCCCCATCTTATGCATAGTCTACCTCATCTTCTATTAGAGTGGTACATTGTTATATATACACTCAGTGCCATGAATTTCTCTCTAAACATTATTTTCACTGCATTCTACAGATTTTGATAGGCTTTATTTTCATATTGATTTAGTTAAAAATATTTTGCCTCATATTTTGATGCTCTGTTTTGGTACATTTATATTAAAGATTGTTATGTCTTCTTGCACTAGTGATCCCTTTATAATTATTTAATATCCTTCTTTATCTCCAATAACTTTCCTTCCTCTGAAATCTGCTGTGTCTGAAGTTATTTCAACTACACCCTTACTTTTAATTAGTGTTAAGTCTGCATGTGTCCCCGTATTTAAAGTGAGTTTCTTATAAACCATGTGGATCTAGTTTTTGATCCAACTGGAAAATCTTTGTCTCTAATTGGTGTATTTAGACCATTGGCCTCTAAAGTGCTTATTAATATGGGTGGATTAACATCTACCATGTTTTTTAAATTGTTTTTTATTTGTTGCCTTGTTCTTTGCTCGTGTTTTTTCTTTTGCTCTTTTTCTGCCTTTTGTGGTTTTAATTTTATGTGATTTTATTTTTCTCCTTTTTAATCAGTCAGTTATACTGATTTTAAAACTTTTATTGGTAGTTCACTTAGAGTTTTCAGTATACATTCACAGCTATTTCAAGTCCACTTTCAAATGGCACTATCTAACTTCAAGGGTAATGTGAGCTCCTTATAATAACACACTATTTCTAATTCTACCTTCCTATCTTTTATATCATTGCCATATTCATTTCACTTTACGTAGGCATATATATATATATAATAAATATACACATATATATCTTATATACACATATTTGGACACAAAATATTGTTTCTATTATTATTTTGAACAAACTATTATTTGTTAGATAAATTAAGAACTTGGAAAATAAATATATTTGTTTTGTTTTCACTTATTCTTTCTTTAAGGCTCTACCTTTCTTTATATAGATATGAGTTTCTGAATAAAATCATTTTCTTTCTCTCTGAAGAACTTCTTTTTACATTTCTTACAAGACAAGTCTACTGGCAACAAATTCCCTCACTTTTTGTTTGCCTGAGAAAATTTTTATTTATCCTCACTTTGGAAGGATAATTTCTTAGGGTACAGCATTTTAGTTTTTTTTTTTTTTTCCTCTCAACACTTTGAATATCCATTCGACTCTCACTGCTCATATGGTTTCTCTTCTATTTCAGGGATAGCAATTTGCTTTGTGACCTCACTTCTCTGATATGTCTAAGAAAGGTTGTTTCTTTTTCAGTTTGGTCATATATTTACTTGTTGTCATGATGGAGTGATGACTTCCAAGTAACGTGCTGGCCTGAAAACTGGAATTCTGAACTACCTTTTTAATATCTAATTTTATTGTCACTTAAAATGGAACTTAAATCTAGGACTGTTTTTGAAGTGTTGAATATAAGTGATAATATCCCCTTTTCATTCCCTTCTTCCTCAATATAGTAGTCCTTCATAAATATAGCACCCTATTTCATGATACTGGTCTTGTTTTGGATTTTTTTAAACCTCCACTTTGAAAAGTTATTTGAGATCAATAATGGATGTTAAGGTGATGATGTCTAGTAAGAGGCTTGGATGGGAACAGTGATAAAAAATCTTATTTTTTCCTTTGGAGCTAATTCTTTTGCGTAGGAAGGGGAATTTCTTGATGAAAAGTTCTCCTCCCAGGATAGATTAGAAATCCATTCTTTTAGAGTAGAAATCCATCCCATTCTTTTATAATTTATTAAAATATATACTATTTCAGTGGTTAATCCATAGATCTTCCTGAATTTATACTCATTTAGAGTAACATTCAAATATTTTCAGAGGATCACTATTTAATCTAATATTCTTTAGTCCAAAGATATGTTGTACTAATGATACATAGGAACTGAAAGATGTATATTTGAATAGTTTCTTCCTCTGAACAGTTTTCTTGGTGGGCCATTGTCCTGGTAGTTTGTATAGTTTTGTGATCAAGAGCGTATATTCAATAAGTGGATCTTTACTATCTCATGACTCAGTTTCCTCAACTTTAGCATCAGATAAGACTAGGATTTACAGAGCAAGCACTTATGATGATATAAAATCATATTTATAAAAGTCTGAAATAATATAAGGCATGTAGTAAGCATTTAATGGATATTAATTATCAATAACCATAGCAATAACATGGTTATATTCACATTGGTAAGAAATCAATGGTGAAAAGCTTGGATTAACCTGATATTTTTCGCCTAGAAAAATGGCACTCTTATATATTGATTTATCCATCAAATATTTATTATATGTCAGACACTGTATTCCATGATAGAGTTATAAATAACTGTGATATAATTTGATTGTTTTAAAAGAGACAAGTAAAATCTACTCTGGAAGCACTGTGAGTGGGGATTAATTAATTCTGTTGAGAAGAATCACAAATGACTTCACAAAGGGAAAAGGCATTGGAATTAGGTCTCTAGAGATGTACATGGGATAGCTAGGGAAAGAATGAAGAGAAGATAAAAGGAGACTTTCCAGGCCGAAGGCACAGCATGAACAAGAGAATGAGCCATGAAAGGGTCTGGCGTGTTAAAGAAATAATGGATAGTTTTTCCTGACTGAATCACAGAATATGGAGAGGGACTGGTAAGCAATGTGTCTGAAAACATCAGTTAAGGACACATCCTAAAGAACTTTTCATGCCTTGCAAATAATTTAACCTTATGCTGAAGACAACAGAAAACTAATTGAGAGTCCCACATGTATTGTTCTATTACTCAGTCATTCATTGACTTAGTCATTCCTTCAACAGGTATTAATTGAACAGTTACTAATGCTCATCCCATTCTAGGTACTGGAAATTGAACAGTAAACAAAAGACACAAGCTTTGTCCTCATAGACCTCACAACCTGGTGTGGAGTAGCAGACAACAAGCAAAAATAAAGTAAAATAAAATAGATGATAATAAAAGCTAATGTAAAAATGGATCAATGAAGAGAGCTGGCCAGTATTGAAGGGGATGTTAGATATGATGGCCCAAGGGGGTTTTGGTTAAAAGTAACGTGAGCCAAACAGGAAGAAGAAAGGTAATGACCCATGTGAATCTGCAGAGAACAGCAAGTGGAAAGGCCCTGAGGTAGAAGGGTATCTAATATGGTCAAGGAGCAGCAGAGATGCCAATATTGCTGCTGCAGAGTAATTAAGGAAGAAAATAAAGACAGAAAGATGAGAGAGGAGTGGAAAAGATGATAGAGGAGTGAGGTAGGACCTGAAGATCACAAAGGACATTGTGGGCCATTTTTAGGATATATTTTAGTCTGAGCAGAGAATGGTATGATCTAAATTCTATTTTAAAAGGATCACTCTGGGAGTTTCCTTTGTGGCTCAGTGGTTAATGAATCCGACTAAGAACCGTGAGGTTGTGGGTTCGATCCCTGGCCTTGCTCAGTGGGTTAGGATCCGGCATTGCCGTGAGCTGTGGTGTAGGTTGCAGACGCGGCTCGGATCCCGCGTTGCTGTGGCTGTGGCGAAGGCCGGCAGCTACAGCTCCTGTTAGACACCTAGCCTGGAAACCTCCATATGCCGCAGGTGCAGCTCTAGATAAAGGCAAAAAGACAAAAAAAAAAAAAAAGAGATCACTCTGTTATGCAGAGAATGAACAGGGGAGGTGGAGGTGAGGGGTCAAATTAGAGCATTTAGGAAACTGCTGCTGTAATCAGGCAAGAAAAGATAATGGCTTGGAGCAGCACAGTAGTAGTAGAAGAGGTGACAGAAAATGTTTTCTGGTAATATTTTACAGTAAGAACCAGTGAGATTTCCCGTTGAACTAACTGACCTCAGTGTGAGGTGTAAGAAAAAGTATCTATGCTGGTTCAAAGGTTTTCAGCTGCTCTACCCTTGTTTCTTCTGCCCTTGCTTCCATCTTCCTATAGATCCCTAGAGTTCATCAGTCTGTTTTCCTCCTTTAAGTTTCTACCTTTGCCTTTTCTACTCCTGTTCATCCAAGACTGTCACTGGGAAGGACATAAGCTTATGGGCTCTTCATTGTCTTAAAGACAACTTTGAAGGTGTGGTATATATGCACAATGGACTACTACTCAGCCATAAAAAAGAACAAAATAATGCCATCTGCAGCAACATGGATGGAACTAGAGCCCCTCATACTAAGTAAAGTAGGTCAGAAAGAGAGAGACCAATACAATATGATATCACTTATATCTGGAATCTAATATATGCCACAAATGAACCTTTTCACAGAAGAGAAACTCATGGACTTGGAGAACCAGACTTATGGCTGCCAAGGGGGAGGGGGAGGGAGTGGGATGGACTGGGAGTTTGAGGTTCGTAGATGCAAACTTATTGCATTTGGAAGGAATAAGCAATGAGATCCTGCTGTATAGCACAGGGAAATGTAACTAGTCACTTGTGATGGAACATGATGGAGGATAATATGAGAAAAAGATATATAGATATGTATATATATGACTGGGTCACTTTGCTTACAATAGAAATTGACTGAATACTATAAATCAACTATAATGGAAAAAATAAAAATCTTAGAAAAAGACAACTTTGAATGTTTAACCACAAATCAATATGTGAAAACAGGCTATGTATAATACAAAACAGAGAGAGAGAGCGAAGTCATGAAATTTACAAATTACTTATAGCAATAATACTTAGTAAACTGTATTTTATTTCCTCTGAGAAGTTAAATGAAGGCTTGCTAGAAATTCTGTCCTGTTTTTACCTTGAAGTGAGATTGTGTGTTCCCTCTCCTTGGTGAAAGTATACCAAGAAGATAGTTTTTTCTCTCCTGATGAGGCTGCACTGGCAAAACAGTAGATATTCCTTTGTTTACCAAGGAATGTGTTCATCTCTTGACTCTGACTAGGTAACACCCAAAGGCAAATTCAAAGTTTTAAGACTAAAAACTTGTATAATCTGGGAATGTGAGAGTTCACAATAATATATACAAAATTTTTAGAACTCTTCTCAGAGCCTTGAAAGTTATCTGTAGAAATGAGGACCCAAAATTATGTTTCATTAACCACACGGTGAGCCTCACTCTGGCAGTACCTTTCAACAGCTCCCCATTTCACCTGAGAATAATCTTAGTCTGAAAACTTCTTCAGAGGATCCACGAGCTTTGGGGCAGGAGTGCGCTGATTGGATCTGGTCTATGATTTAGAATGAAAATTATCACACAGTGTAAGGATATTTTGGACTAGAGGCCATAAATCAGGGTGACTCTTTAAAATTGCTTTACTGCCATTCTCTTATTCTTAAAAAGCATCCTTTGACATAAAATTTTTCTAGAACTTCATCTTTCTAGAAAATTATTTTCTCTTCAAGTGTGAAACTAATATGCTCTTCAATTTAGGCATGATTTCTACCTCTTAAAATTTCTGTTTTTATTTCATTTTTTTCTTCTTAGAGCCCCACTCATGGCATATGGAATCCTGGGCTAGGGGTCGAATCAGAGCTGAAGCTGCTAGCCTATGCCACAGCCACAGCAACATGGGATCTGTGCCATGTCTGCAACCGAAACCACAGCTCATGGCAACACAGGATCTTCAACCCACTGAGCGAGTCTGGGGATCAAACCTGCATCCTCATGGATTCTAGTTGAGTTTGTAACTGCTGCAGCTCTTAAACTTTAATTTTTATTTTTATCTATTTATTTACTTATTTTAGTCTTTTTAGGGCCACACCTGTGGCATAGGGAGGTTCTCAGGCTAGGGGTTGAATCAGAGCTGTAGTTGCTGGCCTACGCCACAGCCATAGCAACGAGGGGTCTGAACCGTGTGTGCGACCTACACCACAGCTCACGGCAGCGCTGGATGCTTAACCCACTGAGCAAAGCCAGGGATCGAACCTGTGTCCTCATGGATGCTAGTTAGATTCATTTCCACTGAGTCACGACGGGGACTCCAAACTTTTTAATTTTTAATGTATTAAACAGCTGTATACATAGTAAATATCCATAAAACAAAATGCTGCATGAGAAATTACATTGCACTATCAATGGAATCTCCGTATTTTGTTTACTTTTCTTTTCACAGCAAATAATTACATATTCTACAACAGAGGAAATCATATGGGGCAAATTAGTATCCCTAGAGTACCAGATAAATTCATGCCACCTATGAAGCAGTGACTCTCTGGGTTGCTGCAGACTTTTGTGGTTTCTATCAAGAAACGCTGCTATGGCTTCTTCATCTGTATGCACCACTGAAAAATATTTTTACCATTGATTTTCCTCTGGCATTGATCTACCACCTGACGCCATCAATAATGAGGTTTGTCGGCTGATTTCTTAGGCTGTCTAGACTTTTTTTCCCCCAGCAGAAGAGGAGAGCTCTCCTGTAAGGCAGGAAGAAAGACTGATAACTTGCACTTGGGAATTTGCAACCAACCTGTCTCCACTACTCAGTCATTCCTCTCAGCCCTTCTTCACTCTCTTGCTGTTCACCTATCCCGTTTTTACTTGATAGAAAGACTTCCACCAGGTTGCCCTCCCGAGTGTTACTATTTTTCAGTTTAGTATGCATTCAAATGCAAATTAAATGGGACAATTATCTGGGTAGAGTGTTTTCTTGATGCTGGAGGAAAGCTTTTTCTTTTACTTCTCTTAAAAATGTGAAGGCATCTAAAAAGCTGATTCAACTCAAGTACTTAGTGAGAAACCAATTCTGTAAACTATGCCACTTTCATTTATTGAAGTTAGCCCATGTTTGGGCCTAAAGGGAGAATTTTCTGAAACACATGTCTATTTCACTGTGGCAGAAAGCTTCCCTTTACAAAGCAATAATATGGGGAAAAAAGTAGAAAGTAGATAGTCAGCATTCCCACATCCCTTGTAAAATAAAATGAAAATGCAGATATCCTTCTGTCAAGGTCCTGATCCTAGATAAAATTATATATCAAAATTTGACGAAGCACGTTCTGGGAGATATATATTCGTTATTATGCATAAACTTAACGAAATATTGATCACTCTGAGTGGAACAGATGGAAACAGATTTTTTTTTTTCTGGATTCCAGATATTGAATTATGAGAGGTCAGGGGAAAAAAATCTCATTGACAGGTCAAAACAAAATAATTCAAGAAACAAGATAAGAAAGGATATGATTTTATACACAATATATCTAGTTGAAAAGAAAGAATCTCTTATTTTGCCTCTATACATTTTTAAAGATTTCTAACCATAATAGAGAACTTTCATTGACAATGTCGGTTAGACATAAAAAATTCCTAGTATTTTACTCTTTTATTAGAAATGCATATAACAACTATTCCAATTAGAATATTTATAGCAAAAGATTTTATCATACATTTGTTATCTGTTTTAATTAGTTATAAATTTAACAGCTTAACATTTGTTTTAATTGTGTACATCTATAAAAATCAGGTATATTCTTATGTAATGTACATTTGCATTACATTTGCATATGAAAATTACTCCCGAAATTGAAGGGCACAGAGACCACTACTGTATCCTGTGGCTCTGACTTACTCAGAAGCAGAAATGAGCAGTTTTTTGGTATTTAAATACTTGATTTCATTAAGATTCCTAGATTGCTACTTAGACTAGCTTTTACCTTCCTACCAATACTTAATATTTTCCTGTTCTCTAGGAAATGTTATCTTTTGGTATTCGCCATTCATGCAAGCCTTTGCTGTGTGGTTGTGTCTTATTTGAAGTTACTAATTTTCTCTGATGCTAGAACCTAACCACTTTTTATCTTCCCTAGTTTTCATAATAGGCTTCAGGATCCATCACTATCCCTGTTCCTTCTGAGATGTCTCTTGAGTTGTGTTTAAATAAAGAAAAATGAGCTACTGACCTAATTCCAGAAGACAGTGTTGTGGAAATATTGGTTCAAAGTGTGTGTGTGTGTATGTACCAAAATATTAAATTTAAATCTGCTTGATTGCTCTTACTTTTTATTCAAGCTGTGTTTTTCTTCTACCTCAATTCTATTTCAATAGGAGTCCCCTGTTCTGAGTGTCCTATCTTCCCCCTTCTTATGGGTCTCCTTAGATGTGTCATTTTCTTCGATCTAGATATTGTGTTTCAGGTCCAGCTGCTAGGATGCAATAAATAGCAGCAATCCCTTCAGTGAGGATAGATATAAGAGCCAGATGTTTTGTCAAATGGTCATCCCTTATTAAGGAAAGAGGAAAGAACATCTTTTATTCATACATCTGGAAGGGCCAAATCTCTCCCAGCCTTTGCTGCAGCAAATATTTAGTGATCTTTGTCAGTATCTTTAATCTTTCCAGCTGCACAAAGACCGGGTTGATCAGGTGGTCCTTGCAGGGATGCTCATGAAGGATGCTCTGCCCATTTTCTCACAGGTGTGCAGATTGTCAAAGGGCAAACAACAGTCGAGGTAGAGGCAGTTTAAGAAGGAAGGTACAACAGGGTCAAATGCTGAAAAGATTTTTTCTTTATAAAAAGCAATCTGAGAACTGGAAAAAAATCTTTGAATTTTGAGGACAATTCATAATTTTCCCTTATAGTAATGTTGTGAGATTTCAGGGAAAAAAAGCAAGAAACAGGGATAAGGATATAGTAACTGCTAAGAAGAATTGTTCTTCCTGGAGATTGGATTAAGATGGCGGAATAGAAGGACTGGAGCTCAACTTCTCTCCCGAAAAACAGCAAAAATAGAGTCAAATGCCGAGCAACCTTCAACCAAATGGATTGTAAACTTCCAAAAAAGATACTCTGCTCCAGAAGAC
The DNA here is from genome assembly GCA_004024745.2 of Catagonus wagneri. NCBI lineage: Eukaryota > Metazoa > Chordata > Mammalia > Artiodactyla > Tayassuidae > Catagonus > Catagonus wagneri. The sequence continues at coordinate 9,513,062 of PVHT020000079.1, forward strand.
ACAGCGGAGACCACATCAAGAGGTAGGAGGGGCGATTACGCGATAGAAGCAACCCCATACCTCCCGGGTGGGAAGCCCCACAGACTGGAAAGTAACTGCATCACAGAGACTCAGCTACAGGACTGAGAGTTCTGAGCCTCACGTCAAAACCCCACGCCTGGG
>PVHT020000079.1:9516244-9538716 GCA_004024745.2 Catagonus wagneri
GTTAAGTTATAGTAAAACAAAGGTAAAATACTCAATATTCATCACATCCTTATTATTTTCTGTGCTCTTCATGTTATTTTTTTATCTGTTGCTTCTGAGAACAGGTACAATGTTTTACTGGTGGGAATACCATAAATTATGTGCTACTTACTACACATTTCTTTCCATTCTGCTTTTAGAGATGTTGTTGATGCCTTTAAAATGGGCCATGGTGGAAGTATCTACAGCTTGAAGATCAGTAAATACTACCAATCAGGGCTCTTTTGGTTTGTTTTGTTTTGCAAAAAGCTGTTGGTTAAGCATATACTGGCAAACTGCTAGGTAAAATTTTTGAGGATAACAGTAGCCATTGTGAATAAGTACTCTAAGGGGTAGGAAACAGCTAATTACTGACCTGTAAAGGATAGCCAAGCTGCCCAGGCCACAAGAGGCAATACATTTGTAAAGGAAGTCTGTCCCACGAACAACCCAAGTTTGGGAATAGCAAAATGGGTTGAAATTCCTTGGGTGCAGGGTCTGTTCTGGCAGGATAGGACTGGTGAACTGGAGCATTCTGAGGCCAGTTATACAGAGGAGTGATCTCAAGAAGAAGCTTAACTGAGGGATAAAATGTGGGAGTGTGGAATCAGAAACCTTAGTGAGTAGAAGCCCATCACTGAAACGATGCAGAAGAAAAGTCAAAAGGATGCAGAATTATAATCAATGGGATTTTAGAAGTTATTATTTTATATAAGGCCATTACCAAACCCTGGGTGCGATGGTGCTTATGAGTTTCCTCAAATTATCATGATTGTGGATATGGTGTAGAAAAAGAGTTGCCAGTTTGTATTGTTGGATGAGTTGATCATATGAGCAGATGGTTCTGGGATGATGGTAAACATTGGAATTAAGAACTGAAAGTGATGGAATAGAGAAATGAGGCTGATGTGGGAGTTAGAGTGGAGAGCAACCCTGAGTTGGATCAAATAGCTCTGAAATTCCTTATGTGCAAGAAAATAATTCAGTGAGAATGGCTACTGTGGGAACACACAGGCGGGGCTTCCTTACCAGCCACTATCGTCTTTAAACAATAGCTTCACTGGATATAGATAGTGTATTAGGATATATAAGGAAACTGTATTCTTAATGTGGTGTAAAAAAGCAAATATATGTATATTTGCTTTTTTAGAGTCACACCTGTGGCATATGGAAGTTCCAAGACCAGGGGTCAAATTGAAACTGCAGCTCCTGGCCTATACCACAGCTCATGACAATGCCGGGTCCTTAACCCACTGAGCGAGGCCAGGGATTGAACCCACACCCTCATGAATACTGGTTGGGTCTGTAAACATTGAGCCACATAGAGAACTCCTAAAATATTTTTAATGTGTTGCAAAATATAATTTGCTTAAAATTCTACAGAATTTCTGATAAAACTGACAAATGTTGTGCTAATGAGTTGGGGACAGTGGCAAGAATGTCTCTTTTTAAAAAGACTTATTTTTTCTAACTCATCAGCTTCCTACTGCAGATGGACTTTTCTCTTTTGCATGTTCATGAGCAATTAAGGCAATACTCCACTTATTTTTCTCTCTTGAATTCATAAACATTTTCAAATTCTTAATATTGTAGCATATTTACCAGAATTTATTTTAGTATTTATTATATTTCGCTCACTTTACTGTTCCCTCTAGGTGTCATTTCCTTTTCCGCCTTTAGTAAGGGTGTCATATTAAGCTCTATAGAGCATTAGCTGTAAATTTAACCTTTCATTTTTGATATGAAAAGCATATATAAAACATTGTTTTATCCTTTAGTGTTGCATCTTCTTATAGCAGTTTAAGCCATTATTTTTTTTGCTAATGTTTTAAAAGTAGGCACTTAACTCATATTTCTTAATGATGTACTTTTCAAGATGTAGGTGACATCATTGAACAGGTTTATTTGTAATAATAAATTTTCCAAAAACTTGTGTCTAAATCTCTTGCTCCACACTACTCAACTGGGAGTCAAAACCCAGCAGTATAACAACAGGTTATTCTCTTTCTACGTTTTCTCATTCATTACGAATATAGCCATGGCTTTAACAAGGGCCAATGGCTTAACCCATATGATTGATTTGGAACCTTTTGATAGGTCAGTGCGTGGGTATCAAGGACATCTATCCCTTAAATCTCATTAGCAGGGTGTTTTTACACAAGGCTATGCAAAGAGGGAGAAGAGTATCCTTGAGTGTAAGTGCATGTGTGCGTGTATGAATTTATGAGAAATAATCCTTTTTACACACACACTCAATATCTCCAAGCAGTTTCCATTTTATTTTTACCTGAAAGTAAACAGCTAAAACTGATTTTAATCATTCATATTTCTGTGTAGTTTAGTTAGTCTTTTGCAGTTGCTATCTGAAAATGGTGAGTTTTAATAAGCCATCAGAGAGAAGAACATAGTCCTTTTAAAGTTCAGGCTAAGTCTGGATGAGTGGTTTGTGAAACTTGGGCATCAACAATGTGCCAGGTGTTTGAAGGGTGAACAATGCTTTCACCTCTATAACTGTGGGAGGCAGTTTGATGTAGTGAAAAATATTAGACTTGGAGTCCCAAAATCATGAGTTTCAACTTGGCTTTTACTTACCCTGTAACTTTTAGCAAGCTGTTTAACATATCTAAGTCTCAGAGAAGATCTGTAATTTGGGGATATTGACATCTTCTCAACTGTTTTGGAAAGGTTTATCTGAGGTGTTTTATTAAAAATCCTTGTAGTGCACAGAGTAGGCCTTGAATAAATACGAGTTTTCACATCTCAAATACCCTGAAAGTAAAAATTGCATCACTTTGCAGTGACCTATCAAGATGCTGAAACATTGCAGTATCTATCACTGTAATTTCTAAAATTTGAATTAGATTTCAATATAAAAAGTCCTGAAAAAAAAGTGGTTCGTGTTTACAATTCAGATTTCTTAAAAACACGTACATAGATAAGAAATACCTACATAGAAAACAATGAACTGTTAGTGAAAATGAAAAGTTATTTAAATGGCACTTTTCTAATAGTCTAGGTGTGATAGCTATTAAGCTGAATTGGCAAATTTTTTCTTATGAAAGATTTGCTGTTTTATTCTTACCTCTGAAAAAAATATTCTATCTTCACCAAATGATTGAGCTGTAGGGTTTTATTTTTGATTCTTAGAATTTTTTAAATTATAAAATATCATCAATTTTATTATTAATAACCTAATAGCAATTACTGATCTTATTAAAATATCTTTCTTCTTTGGTATTATTTTCTGCTAGATTAAAATCTTATGGTGACATAATAAAATATTTCCTCCTCTTGTTTCAACAACCTGCTAAGATAATCACTGTGTACTGTTGGTCAGTTTATTTAATATTATTGACGAGATTTATTATAATGTTATAATTTCTCTTTTGTTTACTCTTTCTGTCAAATAATACTTTGATATTAATAATTGTTATTGGCATTTACACTGTAACACTATTTGAGAAGTGAAGGAAAAATATGTTAACTTCTCAGTAAAGTAAGTCTTACCTTAAACTTATGGGCTTCGTTGTATTTTTGTTTAAAGATGAAGGTTAATTACAGTATTCTATAGACAATTAACTATATTCTTTATATAACTAAACTGGCTACTAGAAACCAGATCTGTTTTCTGTATCTTGCACCATCAATTATAAAATGACATGAATTGTAGATTTATTTAAAATACATAATATATATTCTACTGTCAAGATTATCTGTGTTATAAGTGGGGGCGTGCCCACAAATGCAAATTTTTAAGATGGAAGAATGACTGATTTTCCCAAGTAAAAACAGCAATAACAGGTAATTGGCTGAAATTTCTTTAAAAAATAAGACAGAATCCTATTACAGCTTTGCTTAAAAATTATTAGTTCCTGTTTATGGTGTTTTAGAAAGTCCAAGCTTCTTTAACAGAAAACAGTATTTTAGGAAAGAATCTAATCCTATCCTAGCGTTGGTTGCTAGGAGAACAGTTGATGCAAATTAATCAGTAAACATCTAGCAGCCAGCTACCTGAGGAGGGGGGTAGGGAGAGACTTAGAAGCTGGCCAGCAGGGAAACCGCTGATGGGAAAATGACTGTGGAGGGTTTCTTATACACACCAGTGGCATCACACTGTGATATGAATTTTTTTTCTCTATCATTCTTGTAGGTAAGGAGGAGAAAAGGAACGAGAAAAATGGGAAAGATAAATGTGGTCTTTCCAGTGAAGGTGAGCTTGATTATTTTTCTGTTGAACTTTGACATGACAACAAAGATTAGGTTAATTAATGATTAATAACAAATGAAAATTAGGAAGATTGGAATAGGGTACCTAGTCCTACCTAGATATTTTTATTTAAATTTTACTCTTCATTCATCCTGTGTCCTATTTGAAAATAATGTTTCTATGAACTACAATAACAACAGAAGGGTTTGAGTGTAAAAAAGGGGCTTCTTTACTTCAAATTTCATCTAGGACAAGATCCTAGAATATTTTAGAGAGAATTAAGGATAAAAAGCTAACCATTTTAAAATAAAATTTCTGCTTTAATATAGCCACAAAATGCAAAATAAAATGCAAAATAAATTTTAATGGAATTTAGATACATCTCACAAAGAGATTTATGGCCTTGAGCACTAGTCATACCTGTGGATGCAACGTATCAGTCTTAGTAAAGCTGAAGAAGTTTATACACAAGGAAATAGTACCTTGGTTTGCTGGACTTTGATTAATTCCTACCCTTCAGTCTTTTCAAATTTTATTTTGTTTTTTACTATTGAAAAAAATAAAAAATTGGAATTTAATTTGTAGAATTTTCACTTTGAAATGAATATGTAAACATAGATGCTTTATGTTTAGAAATGATTATCCATGGCACTATATAGATGCATAATATTCTACAAAAGCTGCAAAGAAAGTACAATAATGAAAAACTTTATTAGTTTTCTATAAACCTAGTCAAATATTTTTTAAAAATAGGAACAAATTTCATGTGGTTAGAGTTTTTTTTACTAAAAATAAATCTTTTTAATTTTTCTATGATAATTTAATTTTATTTGTATTATTTTTTTTCTTTTAAATTATTTCTACATACCCATATTATAGCCATACCATCATTTTAATCATAATTCAAGGTTAAAAGTCATAAATTCTGCTCACAATTTTGCCACACATGGTGCTTGATCTTAGCTCTAAGATGTTGACTAAGATTATTTATTTTCTCATTGGCTAAGATTATTTATTTTCTCTTCTGTATGAAGTTATTATGATGTGTTCAATACATTTAACTGTGAGCTCCATTTTTCAATTATCTGTCAGTAACCTATATAGAATATTACCTCATTTCCTTTCTTTCCTGTTATTTCCTCTTTCCTTACTATTCCTATGTAAATCTCCCAATATAGAGAACACACAAAAAATAAAATAAAATGATTGCTAAGGGCTATGAACCTTAATGTGAGAGATTAGACCCTGACCTCAAAGAGATTACCATCTGCTTTCAGACTTAAAGTTAAAGCAAATAGAAGAAACCATAAATGAAAATGATACATTTTTTGTGTGGATCATGTTCTAGAGAAGTTTGGAAGCAAGAGTGTATCGATGTTGTTCCCAAAATCTCTAGGAACCAGGGTAGGCTCCACAGAAGGACTGAACTTCTGGAAGCTGAGGAAAAAGGAGTTGGAGGCACCCAGAAAGCCTTAGAGTTAACAGTATGTTGAACAATTAAATGTCGAATAAGCAGCTGCTATCAACTTATTTGCCTTTGCAAATGATATTGAAATGATATTTTTTGCCAATGAAATTGAACTTATTCACTTGTTGGTATAGCCACATAGCGTGTTGTCTCATGAAACACAAGAAAAAAATAACTAGATAATTATTATTTGTTATTAATAAAAATATGTCATATATGTTAAAAATACATTTTATATGTAGCAAGGTCCAAGGTTATGGAAGTGCTATCTATACAGACACAAACAGTTTGATGTTAATTTAATTAAGGCATTTTTTATAACCTTTCATTAAGTAGCTATTTACCTGAATTGATTTGTTTTCAAAATAATGTTATTACTATTATTTCAAAACACCTGTATGAAAAGATATAGAAAATTGAAAAAGTATAACATGGAAAAACAATTTTAAGAAATATTGAGGAGTTCCTATTGTGGCATGGCAGAAGAATCCAACTAGTAACCATGAGGTTGTAGTTTCGATCCTTGGCCTCACTCAGTGGGTTAAGGATCTAGTGTTGCTGTGAGCTGTGGTGTAGGTTGCAGAGGCTGCTTCGATCCTGCTTTGCTATGGCTGTGGTGTAGGCTGGCAGTTGTAGCTCCGATTCAACCCCTAGCCTAGGAACCTCCGTATGCCACAGGTGTGGCCCTAAAAAGCAAAAAAATAAAATAAAATAAAATAAAAAATGCTAAACTAAAATTCTTCAATAGCAATATATTAATGTCTTTAAAATGTAATGATACAGTGTAATGGAGCATTGTTTCTACTTGTTCTTTTTCTAAGGAAAAGTAGATCACCTTAGTGCTCTACATTCTCTTATAGTTGATCATAAGAGAATGAAGCCTATACCGAATGGTTATAATTTGGCTATTATAATTGCTTATATGAAAGTTGTCCATCTGAATGCTTATTATGACCATGTAAAGTATACCTTTATTTCACTGCAAACTTCTTTCTTATGTACTGGCTTGCCTCACATGCACTATTTCAATCTTTCCAAACCTAAACTCCTCTATATTTACCCTTTCTTGGGTGCAACTCATAGTAGTCAGTGCCATCACATTTACCCAGGTCTACAAAGCAGGCTCTTGGGCATGACACTTGGCCATCATCTCTGAGAGCTATTTGATCTCCAATTTCTATTACGTAGACTTTTTGCATAGTCTCATAATTGATTTCAAGCCTATGGTAGTTAATTTTATGTGTCAATTTGACTGGGCCAAAGAATGCCTGAACATTTGGTTAAACATTCTGGGTGTGTCTGTGAGGATGTTTCTGGATAAAATTAACACTGAATAAGTAGACTGAGTAAAATAGATTTCCCCCCCTAGTGCGGTTGGGCCCCATTCAATCTGTTGGAAGCCTGAATACCACAAAAATCCTAATTCTCCCAAGAGTAAGAAGGAATTCCTCCTGTCTGGCTGCTTTCAAACTGACATTGGTGTTTTTCCCTGCCTTTGGACTGAAACTGAAACAAAGTCTCTTCCTGGGTCTCAAGTCTCCTGGCCTTTGGACTGGAACCACACCAATTGCTCTCCTAGCTCTCCACTTTTCCAACTGCAGATTATATTCTGTTGGTTCTGTTTCTGGAGGACTCTGACTGTCATAAAGTCTTTGGCATTTCTCTTATTGGATATTGTATTATTCCCTCAATTCCAGTCCATTTTCTCACCCTTTCCATATGCCTAATGTATACCTGCCGTAGTTGTATTTCTCAAATTAAAATCTCTCAGGCCTTTTCCTTGCTTAAAATTCTTCTTGTCTTCCCATTCATTTTAAGGTAAAGAACAACTACTAACATGCCAAATAAAGCACCTCAGTGTTCCAGGCCAGCCTTATATACCCTAGGTTTTTCCTTCCAGCAAAACTGAAAAGTTCCAGTTTCCTGAACCTAATTGCTGCATCTTTATGTGATCTACTTAGTCTACCTATACTGTCACTCCTTTCACTTGCCCATTGTCCATTCCTATGCTTCTTCAACACCTGGCCTGTGTTGTATTTTCTTCTAGAAGCCTCCTCTTAGGTCCTTCTCCTCCCATCTTTTTGATTTCCTCTTTTGTAGTATGAAGATGTAATACTTTATTTTTCACACCTATATTTCAGATAAAATGATAAAATCCTTGAGGAGAGGAATCTTACTGAATCATTTTACTCAATACTCAACATGGAGCAGAGCATATAGTAAGTATTTACTAAAGTTTTGCTGAATAAGAGAATGAATGAACTTCATCCATAACAATTAAATTTGTTTTATAACACACACTTTCATATTTAACATTGAAAAGACATTTCAGGAATTCATCTAATTCTGAATTTAGTTCTTTCCATTATTTATATTATTTATTTACCCTTCCACATTACCTCACTTTGTGGCTCCAGATACGGATCTTTATAAACTTTATTAATTGGCCTCCATGCTCTCTGGCCTAAGATTGAGTTCAGCCAATAGTAGGTATAGGCAAAAGATTAGAGAGTAGAAGTTGAGGGAGGCTGAGGTTTTATTCCTATGGCACCTGCCCAAACATGGCAGTAGGGGCGGTGCACTCCCCCAGATCTCCGTGACTCTCTTCCGAAGGACTGGTACCTGCTTCCTCCCTTTGCCCTTTGGACTCAATTCCCCACTATTAGCCTGAGAGTACTTTCTATTTCTAGTTTCATTTAAGCTTGTCTATTGCTTCCTTAAACTTTTCTCAATTACTCTGTTGGACAGGGCCCCCAGCTTCCTGTCAGGAGGATGACTAATGCGATACGGAGCCTTTCCCCCCCTATTCTATTTTAAAAATCTAAACATGATGATACGATAACTCCACCAACTAGCTCATATATTGGGCTCATTGAACACATTAAATATTCTAGTACTATATATAAGCCAAACTATACTATGATGGGGAATCTAGTATTCTTTTTTTAAGGTAACTAAAAGAATCATATGTCTTTTCAGTTTAAAAGGTAAGTTCAAATGCATTATCTCAATCATCTCATTTGTAAATATCTTACTAGAAAGCAGCAGAAATACTCAGATATACAGTTTTGAAAGGCTTATTCCACTTTTATTAAACTTTTAAAAAATTTAATTAAAATCATGTTGTTAAAAATAATCATTTTCATCAGTGCTACTTAAAAATAGGACATTTATCCGAACTCAGTATCAGTTAGGACCCATGTCTCCTTTGTGCCTGAGCAATTCTCTCCCATCATGGAGCTGGGGGCCATATTAACTCAAGACTGGCCGGGCAACTTGCAGCCTCATTGTGTGTGTTTTACTCATGATCTTTTGCCCATGCTAAATGCAATACTTGAAAAAACAGTGTTTTCTTGAGTGCTGCAGACAATGTGTATAAGCCTATAATCCAAAAAACATCACCAGATATGTTTTATAGACACTGCATTGTGCTGCCTGCCACCAGGGAAAAGCTCTAGAGCTCTTCATTGTCTTTCTCAGAAGGAGAGCACTACATGCTGCCCTTGTTTCTCCAGAGTTGTCATCTTTCTCCTTGTCTAATTCCCAGGAAATCATTGAAGGACCCCAGCGTGGTCTGGCTTATGATGTAGCTGGTGGTGCAATACTCCTTTATTCTGGCCTTTTCTCATTTTCACCTAAAATATAAATATGATGTATATAGACTTAAAAAAAAAAGGTGGAGCGGATGAGTATGCTTTCATGATCAAACACTTTTGAAAAGGAGAAACTTTGTGTCTGGGAAATTCTGGCAAACAAACTAGCACAATCTTCAACACTTAGGTTCCAGAGGTCAAATTATCTTATGCATTTAATGTAAAAGGACTGATTAGGCTGCCCATGAGAGCTACTATTCTGTAAAGCTACTTTTAAAAGGTTTAAAATTCTAAATGATTCTTGCAGAAGCAACTGAGTTTTCTGAGAGCTTCTTCAGCTACATTATGTATGTACAGTGTACTTGAAAAACACCATGAATAGATTCTTTAAATTTTTTAATAGAATACCTTGTATACATCTGGTAGGATATTAAAAAGATACTCTTTTAAAGTATGTCATTAAAATTTGATAAAAGTACACAACAAGATTGGTCTCTAGACTGTATCAATGTACATAGAACTTGACGAATGTCTAGTCCTGTGCCCATGTTAAACTAACAGAACAGAGACAGCAGAACACAAAGTGAATTTAATGCATAAGCTCTGCACCTTGTTAAGTCTTCATGTCTAGATTGAGACTCTGTAGTGTCCTGAAAGGTCCCAGATGCAAAGTCAAGTACAATGACTGAAGTTTCCCCAAGGCCCTCTTAATTTCACTGAGAAAAATTGAAGGATGCATTGGACAACTGTATGCACTCAGTAACAATTTCTGCAAGTCTATGAACTTTTCAGTTCCAATTTCAATTTAAACCACTGATTAATCAGCTAGTCAAAGCATATTATCGACCAGGAATTCTATATATTGTAATCAGACCCAAACTGGAAGTGTCTCAAGAGAAAGTCTGAGCCAAAGAGGCAGAATCCCACAGGTGTTTCAGGTCAGTAATGATAAGGTTGATATTCAAATATTTACTGACACCACCTCCAGCCTCAGTGGTATCTACATCTTGGTTAATTTTTGGTTTTGGCATCAGTGGAAGTTTGTAATTGAAGCAACAAAATTCTAACCAAGGCTTGAGAGCCACAGAGAGTGGATAGAGACCTGATGAGTGGGAGATTCAACAAATAGAACACAATAAGTCAAGGCCTGTTATAGTATTTGTGTTTTGGTGTGGCTATGATGGAAGCACCCAAAGGCACCAATATAGCAATGAAAACAAAACAGAACAAACAGAAAATAACAAAGTACTATAAGGTATACTCTATATAAAGTTTATTTATTCATTTATTTTTGCATGGGAAATACTTTTATTTTGTCATACAGTGATTTTTTAAGTAATTTTTTTCCATTATGGATGGTTTACAGTGTTCTGTCAATTTTTTACAGTACAGCAAAGAGACCAGTCACACATACACATATACATTCTTTTTCTCACATTATTCTCTATCATGCTCCATCATAAGTGGCTAGATATACTTCCCAGTGCTATACAGCAGAATCTCATTGCTTATGCATTCCAAAGGCAATAGTTTGCATCTATTAACCCCAGATTTCCAGTCAATCCCACTCCCTCCCCATCCTCCTTGGCAAACAAAAGTCTGTTCTCCAAGTCCATGATTTTCTTTTCTGTGGAAAGGTTCATTTGTGCCATATATTAGATTCAAGATAGAAGTGATATTATATGATATTTGTCTTTCTTTTTATGACTTACTTCACTTAGTATGAGAATCTCTAGTTCCATCCATGTTGCTGCAAATGGCACTATTTTGTTCTTTTTTATGGTTGAGTAGTATTCCGTTGTGTATATATACCATCTTCTTAATCCATTCGTCTGTTGGTGGACATTTAGGTTGTTTCCATGTCTTGGCTTTTGTGAATAGTGCAGCAGTGAATATATGGGTGCATGAGTCTTTTTCAAGGAAAGTTTTGTCCAGATACATGCCCAAGAGTGGGACTGCTAGGTCATATGGTAGTTCTATATTTATTTTTCTCAGGTACCTCCATATTGTTTTCCATAGTGGTTGTACCAATTTACATTCCCACCAACAGTGCAGGAGGGTTCCCTTTTCACCACACACTCTCCAGCATTTGTTATTTGAGGACTTATTAATGATGGACATTCTGACTGGTGTGAGGTGGCACCTCATGCAACTGCCAAGGGCTTAATCTCTAAAGTATACAAACAACTTATACAACTCAACAGCAAAAAAGCCAACAACTCCATTGAAAAATGGGCAAAAGACCTGAAGAGACATTTCTCCAAAAAAGATATACAGATGGCCAACAAACACATGGAAAAAATGTTCAACATCACTGATTATTAGAGAAATGCAAATCAAAACAACTCTATATGAAGTTTAACTGTAATAGAAGTTATGAAAGGAGGAAATTTTTTCAATTTCCAAAACAATGCCAAGAGCTTTAGTTTACTTTGAAGGCTCATTCAGAATAAATTGATTATTATTTGGGGAAGAAGGAATTTTCCAGGCACTGCCATAACCCTAAACATTTTAGCAGAATATATTGCCAAAACTTTAGTAATTGGTAATTGAAGAAAATGACAGAGGTCAAAATAAATGCAGTGCTAACCAACAACTGGGTCCTTGGGTAAGCCAGGACCTTCTGAGGATATAAAACAGAGAATTCAAGAATCTTAATTAAATTGGCAGAGAGATGAAAGTGAGTATTCCAGGAATGGAAGCTGTGTTTTTCCAGGAGATTCTCAGCGGGTTAAAGCAGGACTCTAGAACATGGTGTTTCCTGGGTGGACAGGCAGGGTAAGGCAAGTGTGCAAAACCTTCAACAATGGGAGTAGAGTCAGGAAGGGTGAAAGCCAGGTGTCTGCCCTCAGGTTGAATTGGCTAGGGATGGATAGAAGGTGAGGATTTTGCTAAAGTTTTTGTGAAAGTATTTTTTTAAGAGACAGAAAATAGTTAAATGGCTCATAGTTGCCTTCCTACTAGATGACCAATGCCATCTAAAAGTGGATTTTGTAACCAAGTCCTAGTTAGCCATGGTGGGAGGCCTTTAGCAGTTGAGTTTGAATGTTTATCCTAAGAAAACAAATTCTGATGCTTCTATAGAAAACTTCTACTTCAAAAGGAAATGTTAAATAATAGCATTTAGACCTCATCAGAACATGGAAAGAGAAATGTCCATTTCCACATCAAATTATTCATAGTTGTAGATATTATCATCTACTCATTATTAGACTAGATTTCCTCTGGTAAAGTTCCTTTCCATGGAGTCTGTTCACCTTTATCCACTGGTGGGTTGTATCTGTAATTCTTATTGCAGGCTGCTTTTAACAAACTTATTCACTGCCTTCTACTGAGTGGCCCATCTATCACCCAGTCCAGTATCATATTATATTCTATAACTCTCTTCATAAATGATCTTTTGACAGAAAAGAGCCTGGAAGTTTCCTTACCAATGTGGTTAGGAAATATGGTATAAAAATATTGCCATAGCAACTAAAATCAGTCCCAGATTCTCTTATAGGATCCAGCCCAGTGTAGGTTATCGGTTTGTTGAATGGAGGAGTCACCACTAGCACAGTGTGCGTTAGACATATTCAGATTCTTTTCTAAGAGTAAAATTCTCTCTTTAAGACCTTTCAAAAAACTTCCATGACTAGGCTGGAAGCACACATGCCTCATTACTCAGGGAAAATTCCTTCTAGCCCAAGTGTCTTACCAACCCTCCTTAGGTGTGGGTGCCTCTAGCTACATGCTTGCTTTCCTTATCAAAATCAATGGGAGATTGTACTAAATAAGGAACAAAACGCAGCTATGAGATGACACTGTTTCCCAGAGTTTGCAAAAGATGCTTTTTTCATTTAGTATTTCAACATATTTACTTAGTTTTCAAAATTGTGTCACTTTGTGAAGAAGTCTAATGATAACATCTGTTTTAACATCATGTGACCCACAATTCGTAGTTCATAAATAATCTAAAGGAGAGGTCACAAACATTGTCTATAAAGGACCAGAGAATAAATTTGGGGGTCAATGTGGGATATACTGGTCTCTGCGGCAACTGCTGGGTTCTGCGTTTTTAGCCTCAAAGCAGCCCTAGCCAATATGAAAAACAGAATGGTGTAGTTGTATTCTTGTAAACTTTTATTTGCAAAACAGACTGTGGGCCAGATTTGACCCATGAACTATTCTTTGCCGATCCTTACTTTAGAAGGTAATGCAGAAGTATGGCCTTAAAAAAATGGCATTCACTATGCTTTGCCTGACAAATTTCAGCCAGGAATAACATTCTCTCTCTAGGATTCACTGCTCAAATGAATGCATAAATGAAATTAAATGATAGTTATGCTGGCTTCTTGTATTTCAACCTGGCAACTTCTACAGGTGAGAGAAAAAAGATTTTCAGTAATTTATTTATCGTTTTGATGTATTAGCTTCTATTTAACTTCATATAAGAAAAACGCATTCATAGTATAAAATGACGAGGCTAATTAGGAAGATCAGTCAGTATGTAATAGTTATACTGAGATATGCAAAAGTTGATAGATATTTTTTATTTAGTAGTTACACCCATTAAGTAGATCAGTGGTGTAGGACAGATGCAGCATTTGACAGATCCCACTACTGCAGAAGAAAGGAGGGTTTTTAAACTGTGCATTACACAGTGTCACATTATATAAAGTTATTGCTACATCAGGTGACACAGAAGAAACTGATATTACATGACGAGATGCAAATTCAAATGGAAAATTTTGAAGCATACAAACGGATTAAACACCCTTGAAAATCAGGTAGAGTACAATTCCAAAGGATTTCAGGTCATTCAGAAATGCTATTACCTCCCGGCTAAGAATTGTAGACTGTTTTGTTAGTGATCACAGTGAAGCATGAAATTGGGGAGGAAGACTATTAATGGGTCAGTTAGGGTAAGAAATCAGAAATATTATTTTAAGGTGGAATGTTGTGACAAATATGTGGCAAAATGTAAAATTACCTCTCAGAAAAATCTGTGTTTATTTTCAGTCACTATTTACAGAATGGAAAGCATATTATGACTGGAAAATCTCACTTGAAAAGTTCTTAGCCTAAAAATCTCACGAATATTTTCAGAGTAGATCTATCATTGTCCATACATGCTACCCTGTTCTTCTTGAAAAGCAATTTATATGTTGTATAAAATGCATACTTTTTTCTAAAATAACATTTTACAGTGTTTTAAAAGCAGATTTTCATTTTTCTAGGTATTGTTAAGCCACTTATGAAAAATAATGGAGGGATAAGTCAACAAAAGTGTTAAGGCTTAAATGCTTTGCAAATACTACTTATGCAGTAAATGTTTAATATCTGGCAAACTCTTTTCTGATTAAAAAGATAGTCTTGATTGTGGTAGATGGTTGTCCATCAGAAGAATTAAGCTTTTTCTTTTCTTAACATTTTGATACATTATGTCAGATTACTTAATTGAAACCACTCTCTTTAATTCCCTTAAGAAAAGTTTGCTTGATTCTTCTCATCTCTTTAGTTTTTGATTATTTTTTCCTTAAGTAAAGAAATGGTTATTTGATGTTTAAAATGGAAGATCTGGCAAATGGAGCCAATAATTGAAGATTAGTACTTACTATATCTTACGTAGCCATATGTCATAAGTATTAGAGTTATTTTTGATAAAATTATTTACTGTGGGAAATTAGAAACATTGAAATTTTAAAATGTAATGCACAGCCAAGAGTGGTAAAAAGTTTATTAGAAGGTTATAAAATCTTTGCTATGAAAATTTAAATACTAATACTCTGATGATAGTTTAAGAAACACATTTTACAAGTTATTTTTGGCTGAGTTCTTCGTTTACCACATCAGTAACACTTACCACTCCTTTGTATCGTCACAAGCAAATAACAGTACTTTGCACTTTGAGGGTATATGGTACATGCTTTATATTTTTATTCCTACCTTTTGTCTGCTCACCTAAACACCACAGTCCCTTGGCCAGTCTCTTTTCAGGTATCTTGGGTATACAGTAAATATATTTTTGAATGAATGAATGTTGTAAACAAGTCAAATCTGCATATAATATTCTCTACAGGAACAATGTTTTTTTTTATTGTAACTGTTTTTAGATCTTTAATTATCAAATTCATTCACCTGTTAGGTA
Source organism: Catagonus wagneri (assembly GCA_004024745.2). Taxonomy (NCBI): domain Eukaryota; kingdom Metazoa; phylum Chordata; class Mammalia; order Artiodactyla; family Tayassuidae; genus Catagonus; species Catagonus wagneri. Next base: position 9,531,661 of record PVHT020000079.1, read on the forward strand.
ATAGTACTCCAAAATAGTGTCATCAGAGAGTCAGTTTAATGTAGTCTAAACTCATGCATGAAAATTATTACAGAATATTTCCATTTTTAATTCTTAATATACTTAAAATGATTGATCTGCACATTTGTATATTTCTCAGCTTATTTTGTATTTTATTTTTAAGATGTTTCTGTACTCTAAATCTTAAATACATTTCTTTAAAAAGCACATAATGTACGTACCAAACGCTACAAATTTGAAATGCATTTTATTTAAAATGAGTATCTGTTATTCAAAATTATAGCTGAAATATATAGAGCCCTTATATTTCAAAATTTAACCTTTCACTGAACTGATTAAAAGCATATAATATGACTTTGAAGTATTTTGAAAACCTGACTACTGAAAAAATCAATCAGATTATTTTTGTTGTTTGGTAATGTGAAACAGTTGCTCCATTTTTCAAAGACTGTGATTATCCTGTGCACCCTGCCAATGAATAGATTTAGTAGAAACCATAAGCTGTAGAGAAGGATCATTAATAAGAAAGAATCAAAAACAAAGGAAAGTAAGTGGGTTAATTACAGTAAATATGATGTAAGCATCTGTTTAGGCTATCAAGGGAATACAAAAGGGGATTTGGGAGATATTAAAATCTAAATGCAAATTAACAAAACTCAAATAATAGTAGAACTCTTTTCTAAGCATGATGAGCACTTATTATTATTTTTTATTTATATGTAGACTTGGAAATGGACAGTAAGCAGTACATAGTTTTTTTTTTTTAAAGGTAGTATAAATATGTTACCTAAACCCTTTCTATAACAGCTACCATATTGAATCTATAACAGAATCAAGTCATATAGATATGATCACAGGACCAAGATACACAAGTTTAGAAATATTCAAGAGTATTTCCAGTACCAAATGAGGTATTTCCATATGATAATTGCACATTTTTAATGATTTTTATTTTTTTCCATTATAGCTGGTTTACAGTGTTCTGTCAATTTTCTACAGTACAGCAAAGAGACCCACATATACGTGGTTTTTTTCACATTATCATGCTCCATCATAAGTGACTAGATATACTTCCCGGTGCTATATAGCAGGATCTCATGGCTTATCCATTCCAAAGGCAATAGTTAGCATCTGTTAACCCCAGATTTCCAGTCCATCCCACTCCTTCCCCTGCTCCCCTGGCAACCACAACTCTGTTCTCCAAGTCCATGAGTTTCTTTTCTGTGGAAAGGTTCAATTGTGCCATATATAAGATTCCAGATGTAAGTGATACCATATGGTATTTGATATCATATGCTATTTCTCTTTCTGATTTACTTCAGTTAGTTTGAGAATCTCTAGTTCCATCCATGTTGCTGCAAATGGCATTATTTTGTTCTTTTTTATGGTTGAGTAGTATTCCATTGTGTATGTATACCACACCTTCTTAATCCATTCATCTGTCAGTGGACATTTAGGTTGTTTCCATGTCTTGGCTATTGCGAATAGTGCTGCAATGAACATATGGGTGCATGTGTCTTTTTCATGGAAAGCTTTGTCCAGATATATGCCCAAGAGTGGGATTCCTGAGTCATATGGTAGTTTTCTAAGGTACCTCCAAACTGTTTTCCATAGCAGTTGTACCAATTTACATTCTCAGCAACTGTGCAGGAGGGTTCCCTTTTCTCTACACCCTCTTAGCATTTATTATTTGTGGACTTATTAATGATGGCCATTCTGACTGGTGTGAGGTGGTACCATGTGGCTCATAGCATAACTACTCAGCATTTTTAAGTCACATGTGTAACTTTTTTTAACTTTTTGGCTAAGCTTTTAAATACTGTTGGTAGTTGTAGTATTTATGATCAGATACTACTTTTGATTTTGAAATATTTTCTTTGTGGGCAGTTATCTGATTGGTTCTTTTAAGTATTCCAGGATGTATGACTATTTCATAGATATTTTAATTTATTTAATCATTTCATTTATTATATGATGCAACTATTCTATGTCCTTACTTAATTTTAACTAGGTCTTTCTGATTTCAAAAGATAGTTTTCCTAATATGTATATCTGATTATGTTTTTCTTCATTTTGAATTCTTTAGTGGCTTTTCATGCCAACAGAATAAAATCTAAATTCCTCTGTACACTAGAAATAGCCCTTTAGCTCACTTATTTCTTTCAAACCTCCACTGTGTCTCCACATCTAACATACTATCAGCTGATCCATACTGGAAAAAGCTTGTGCCTCACTAACTTGGCATGTCCCCTCACACTTTTGTAACTTATTAGCTTTGACTAGCTGGTCAATCAGTTGTTTAAATTAGAGTAAGAACTGAAACATTCAAAGACTTGCAGAAATTGTTACTCAGTACAAATAGCTGTCTAATGCATCTTGTGATTTTTCTTAGTGAAATTAAGAGGGCTGGGGGGAAATTCAGTCACTATATTTGACCTTCAGGACACTAGAGAGTTTCAATCTAGATCTGAAGGCTTAACAAGGGATAGAGCTTATACATTAAATTCCTTTTGTGTTCTGCTGTCGGTTTTATTCCCTAGCTCCTCAGTGTACCTGGCACATAGTAAATATTCAATAAATACTGGTTTAATGTTCACTGTCCAAAAGAGAACTCATCATTTTCTTACCCTACATATGCTATTTCAAATTGTGATGTTAATACATATATATTTTGTTTGTTTGTTTGTTTTACTATAGGGTCTCTGATCTTTAAAATGCTTTCTCTTGATTTCTCATGTTCAGTCAGTTACTGCTTTAGCCCATTTTCCCTCATAAGTTCTTTGGTGGGAAAGAACTTTAGTACTCTATCTACTATCCACTACTACTCTACTTCCATCTACTACTCAATCTGCTTCCATTCTCCCTTGTGCTACCAAAGAAAGCCTGCCAAGTGGTCTCTCTCTAAGCACCACTGATACTTCCATATTGCCATAGCATGAAATTTCTAACATGCAACACCACTTGTGTCATTTCTTTACTCAGAACTCGTCAGAGGCATCTCAAAGGCTTTGAAATAAAGTCCAGCCTCCCTCTCATCATGCACAAGGTTCTACCTCCTTTTCCATCCTCATCTCCTTCTACTCCCTCTTTGTAAATATCTATATAGAGCATCTTGTTTTACCTCTTACCTTTCCGGTGCAACAACCTGGCCTTGAATGTCGTCCCATCTTTCATAGGTCTAACTACAGACAAAAAGTTTGGATTGGTTAAACATTCTCTAGGAACATTTTTGTGGTGCAGTTACCACTTAATACACTGAGTTCCAGGGGAAGAGAGAAAGTATATCTTACCTTTATTGGCAAAGACTAGGTGAACAAAACTGTTGAAAAAAGGATCAAATAATTGAATATCATGCTAAGGGACTTAGAATGTATGTTCACAGGCAAATGCCATTTATATGATAAATCTCTTCAAGAAAATGGCTAATATATTAGTTGAAAAATCATTTCAAATGTTGTTGTGTTCAAATAACACACAAAAAAGTCTGGGCACAAATGTTAAAATAGCTTTTAAAATAGATTTTAGTGAATTTTAGCTCTAGCAGTTTCAGCTTCAATAACATTTATATTCATGATGTTCCTAAATAGCCCTGTCAAATTCCAATACAATTTACTTTTGGTTTAAAGTAGAAAAACACATGCCTGTGGTAAATACTTTAAAATTTTCAAATTTTTCTAAACAGTGCTTACCTTAACTGGGCATAGAAAGGCTAAGCAAAGTCCATTCTGTCAATCTTGAGCAATTTCCAGCCACAGATTTGTGCACAGGTTTACATTCCCAACTGGATAAACTACTTTCACCTTTATTAAGTGGTTTTGGTGCTGAAATGGTGGTTTTCATTCATGTTTAAATTCTTTTGTGCTCTACACATTTAAGAAAATTAGTTTTGCTTTGGATATTCTCAGGTTCCCATGATTTGATTCTCATCTCCCTCAATTCTTTGAAAGTTATAAAGCATTATTTACATTTTATTTAACAGAAAATATTTTATAAATGTATAGTTTTGCTTTCACTTTGTTTATCACTTTAATTTTCCATGAATTAACTTTGAGAGCAGAACAAAGTGTAATATTGTGATCATTATTTTGGAAAAATACATTTCCCGAAATTTGGTTATCAAATAGCTTCCATACTGTTAGTTTTAATGTAGTAAAAAAAAAATCAAAACAAAATGACAAAATAAAAACATTAAACCTTTAAGAGTTACCCAAAGTTTATAGGTCTATAGCAACTATGAATAAACTGCTAGAGGCAAATCTTTTTTCAGCAGAAATTCTGCACTGCTGTATTTCTTCCTTAATTTTTTTCTAAACAAATGTCATAATTATAATCTTTTAATTAATTTGATACTCCATACAGAGGATTCCTAAATGAAAGCGAGTAGCTGTTTTTGCCATGGTGCCCAGAAGGATGCCTCTGTTTTGCCAAAAAATGTTCTGTCACTAATGTGAAGCCTGTTGACAAACTGTTGTTTATATGTTGTCAATGCGATGCCAAGTCAGTTGTTTCACTACGGGAATCCTGGCTTGGCCCCAGTGGCTGTCTAAATCTTTGTAGACACACAGCTACTTTTAGGGATATAAATTAAAGGTAAAAACCTCTTTTTTACTTTTATTTGGCTGTTAACTGAGATTTCATGAAAATAGGAAAATAAATGGTGATCAAAAAACTTTGTAAGAACTGTAATTCTAAAACTTAGACATATGGTTAGCTTTTAACTTCTCTAGCTGTTAATTAAGAGGCTAATTGTACAAGACGGTTAGGTGTATTTCAGATTGAAAATTTTACTTTTTTTCTTGTCATAAAAAATAGCAAAGTGGGAGCTTTATTTGTCCTATTTATCCTCTAAATCAGTAGTTGTCAACTGGTGGTAATTTTGCCCTTTTGGGTACATGTGGTGATGTCTGGAGACACTTCTATTCATTGCAGTTGAGGAAGAGGGTGTGGTATGTACTAGACAAGGCAAGGTAGATGCTTCTAAACATTCTACAAAGCACAAGATAGTCCCCTACAACAAAGAAATAGCTGGTCCAAATGTTAATAGAGCCAAGGCTGAGAAATTCTGATCTATCTTAAATGGTATAAATGTGTAGAAAATAGCACTTAAAGGTTATAAAAACTCAGCAGAAGTTAGAGAAAATATATAATTATTATTCCTAGAAATTTAAGGGAGGGGCACTAAAGGAAGATAACTTCTATATTAGCAGAGAAAAAAAACAAAAGAGGGAAGGATGAGAAAAACATTAGCAGTTCACAAGTAGAAATAAAAACCAGGGAAATGTATGATAGAAAAACAAAGAAAAAGCAATATAAACAAAAAAACAAAAATGAGTCTGGAAATAATCTTTTGTACATCACTAATGGAAATATATGTAAAACACCTGACAAAAACAACAGAGTGAAAGATTTTATATATATATATATGAAACACATAAAGAATATGGCACACAAAGCTTAAAAATATAAAGATGACAAACACTGGCCCAAACTATGCTGCTATAGTAAAATCTATATTGGATAGTGCAGATTTTTAAGGCAAACACCATTATTCAATTAAGAAGAAACATTACACATCATTAAAAGTAACCTACTGCCAAGGCAATATTAAAAAATTTATGACTCTGTATACAGCTAATCAAATAACCTTGAAATATGTAACACTAGTAGTAATACAATTACAAAAGGAATTGGTCAAATCCATAAGCATAGTAATTGTTTATCCTTCTGTCAAAAGAGGATAGATCAATCAGATTCCAAGTCAACAGGATATAGACAATTTAAATTACAATATTGCTTAGGTATGGGTTATCTATCTTAAATTATTTCAACATACACAGTTCAGTATAAATGGATGTGTTTATAATGATATATATACCAGAGGCTCAGATTAGTCATTTTATTAGAAATGTACACTCCATCGATGGTTATAGAGCAATTTGATCCAAAACCTATGCTCCAGAAGTGGCTACTAAAAGTGCTTCAGCTATCTCTGTCTCACATCAACACCAGAGACTTTGCTAATTATCATAATGAGTATAGAAATGAGTTTCCATTGGTGAAAATCTTGCTAATTAGCATTGTGGATATTAAAAATGAGTTCTCATTGATGAAATTAGTGGCATTTGACCTAGATAGATTGGCTATAATTTCATATACACATGAGCAGAATATGAAAATCTAGCCAGAACTGTAACCCTAGAAAACATCCTTGATTAGATTCCTCAACTGTGAGCTACAGCTAGGGAAATTTGGCCTTCGAATGATATCACATTTGCTTCAGGTGAAACTTTCACTGAAGATATTTCCTCCAAAGATAATGGAACTGGGACTTCAGGATGCTTACAAAATAGTTGGTAGACATGATTGCCACCAATCATTTATATCAATAAAACAATTCAATTGGAACCACCAAGACCTACAAAAAATGAGCCTAAGAGTCAAGTAGGACAAAATTGTCTAAGGGTAATTCACAGAAATGCTTAAGTTAAATTTAGCTTGGCCCCAACAAATAGTGAGTATACATTCTTTTTAAGGAACATAAAACATTTGTAAAAGACTGTGACCGCCTACTAAATCAAAAAGTAATTTTTAATAAATTTCAAGGAATTAATTAATTATAGGCCATGTTTTCTTACTGAAATATAATTGCAAAATAAATCAACAAGAAAATAAACATTAAAAGTCAGATGAAAACTTTCCCTAACATTAAAAATAACATTAAGAAGAAAATAGAAATGAGAACTACATAATATTTACAACTGGATGATAAAATGTATGTATATCAAAACTTGCAACTTATGGGATAGTTATATATAGATTTATATACCTGTATGTAGTAAAAGTGTAAAAACTGAAAACTAGCTACAGATCAAATTCATTGCAGTGGTTCTTTTTAGAGAGAGAGGGAGAGAAATAGAATTAGAGGAAAGAATATTGGGAATTTCAGCTTTATCTGTTAAGATATTATTTCTTAAACAAATAGAAAAAGGAAGCAAAGAAGGGATAATACATATATTTTTAGAAAGTGCCCTTTGTTTACTTTGAGTGGGATATTCT
>PVHT020000079.1:9548752-9565579 GCA_004024745.2 Catagonus wagneri
TGTCTTTTGGCTGGGGCATTCAGTCCATTAACATTTAAGGTAATTATTGATAGATATGTCCTTATTGCCATTGTATTAACTGTTTGGGGTTTTTGTTGCTCTTTTTTTCTTCCCTTATTCTCTTGTTGTCTCCTCTCACAAGATGGCTATCTTTAATGTTGTATTTGAGTTGATTTTTCTTATTTGCTTGTGTATCAATGGTAGATTTTTGGTTTGCAGTTACCCTGAAGTTTTGATAGAGGAGTCTATGTATAACTGAGATTGTATTAAGTTGTTGGTTTCTTAAATACACATGCTTCTCCAGTGACCTGCATTTGTGCTCTCTTCTCATGATTACTGTTTTTGGTAGCATAATTGTGCTTGTATGATTTAGTATCTTTACTGTATATGCCTTTATTGGTGGGCCTTGTCATTTGTGGCATTTTTGTTTCTGGTTGTGGCCTTTTCTTTTCTGCCTAGAGAAGTTCCTTTAGGATTTGTTGTAAAGCTGGATTAGTGTTGCAGAAATCTCTTAGCTTTTGCTTATCTGTAAAGGTTTTGATTTCTCCTTCAAATCTGAATGAGAGCCTTGCTGGATAAAGTAATCTTGGTTGGAAGTTTTCCCCTTTCATCACATTTAGTATATCATGCCACTCCCTTCTGGCCTGCAGGGTTTCAGCTGAAAAATCTGCTGATAACCTTATTGGGGTTCCCTAGTATGTCATTTGTTTCTTTTCCCTAGCTGCTTTCGATATTTTCTCTTTGCCTTAATTTTGGTCATTTTGATTACTATGTGTCTGGGGGTGTTCCTCCTTGGGTTTATTTTATATGGTACTCGTTGCGCTTCCTGGATTTTAGTGAGTGGTTCCTTTCCCATATTAGGAAAGTTTTTGGCTATAATCTCCTCGAATATTTTTTCTGTCCCCTTCTCTCTCTCTCTTCTACCTCTGGCACCCCTATAATATGGATGTTGGTGCGTTTAACATTATCCCAGAGTTCTCTGAGACTCTGCTCATTTCCTTTCAATCTTTTATCTCTTTTCTCGTCTGCATTAGTGATTTCCACTAATCTGTTCTCCCCCTCACTGATTCGTTCTTCTGCCTCCTGTTTTCTACTGTTGGCTGCTTCTAAGGAATTTTTTATTTCAGTGATTGTATTTTGCATCTCTTCTTGTTTAATTTTTACAGCTTGTATTTCTTTGCTCATTGTTTCCTGTAAATTATCAATCTTTGCCTCCAGTTTATTTCCAATGCCTTGCATCATCTTCAGCATGAACAGTCTAAAGTCTCTTTCTGGGAGGCTGATAATCTCCTCATCACTGAGCTGTTTTTCTGGGCTTTTCTCTTTCTCCCTTATCTGAGTTAGAGTTTTCTGTCTTTTCATTTTTGTAGATTTTTGGTGTGGTGACCTTTGTGTCAACAATAGAGTTGTAGCCTCTCTTAGTTCAGGTGTTTGCCTCCCCTGTGGCTAAAGTTAGTATGGAGGGGGCTTGCTGTAGGCTTCCTGATGCGAGGGAGTGATACCTGCTCACTGGTAGGTGGGGTTGATTCCTCTCCCTCTGATGGATGGGGCTTTGTCTCTGGATGAGATTAGAGGCTGGCTGTGTGCCTGAGGGGTCTTTAGGCAGCCTGTTTACTGATGGGTGGGGCTGAGATCCCACCTGATTTGTTGTTTGGCCTGGGGCTTCTCAGCGCTGATGGGAGGGACCAGATTTTCCTAGAAATGACCCCCTCCAGAGAAATGCAGGCTGCTGAATGTTCCCGAGAGCTTCACCTCCAATGCCCTTCCCCCACAACAAGGCATAGTCACCCCTGTTTTCCCAGGAGATCCTCCAGGAATTGTAGTCAGGTTCCACCCAGATTCCTCCGGAGACTGCTTTGCCCTGGGACCCAGTGCATGTGAAAGTCTGTGTGTGCCTTTCAAGAGTGGGGTCTCTGTTTCCCCCAGTCCTGTGGAGCTCCTGCACACAAGCCCCGCTGGGCTTCAATGCCAGATGCTCCGGGGACTCTTTCTCCCTGTGCCCGATCCCCAGGCGTGGGGTTTTGACGTGAGGCTCAGAACTCTCAGTCCTGTAGCTGAGTCTCTGTGCCGCAGTTACTTTCCAGTCTGTGGGTCTTCCCACCCAGGCGGTATGGGGTTGCTTCTCTCGCGTAATCGCCCCTCCTACCTCTTGATGTGGTCTCCGCTGTGTCTTCTGGAGCAGAGTATCTTTTTTGGAAGTTTACAGTCCATTTGGTTGAAGGTTGCTCGACATTTGGTTGTATTTTTGCTGTTTTTCGGGAGAGAAGTTGAGCTCCAGTCCTTCTATTCCGCCATCTTAATCATATCTCTGAAGAAACCTTCCTTTACCTTTGGTCTCCTCATCAAAGATTAGTTGACATAGATGTATGGACTTATTTCTGGGCTCTCTATTTTGATCCCGTGGTCTATGTACCTTTTTATGCCAGTAGCATACAGTTTTTATTCCAGTACCATGAAGCTTTGATTACTGTAGATTTGTGATATAGTTTGAGATAAGAAAATGTGATGCTCTAGCTTTATTCTTTTTCTAAGATTTCATTGGCTATTTAGGAGTCTTTTGTGATTCCATACAAATTTTATGATTGTTCTAATTCTATAAAAAATGCCCTTAGGATTTTGATAGGGATTGCACTGAATCTGTAAATTGATTTAAGTAGTATGGATGTTTTAACAATATTAATCGTTCCAGTCCAAGAACAAGAAATATCTTTCTGTTTATTTGTGTCTTAAATTTCTTTTACCAGTGATTTAGAGTTTTCAGTGTACAGGTTTTTCACCTCCTTAGTTAAATTTATTCTGTAGTATTTTATTGTTTTAATGCTATTGTAAATGGGATTTCTTTCTTAATTTCTATTTCAGATAGTTTATTAGTGTATGAAATACAAATTATTTTTAATGTTGGTTTTGTATGCTACAGCTTTACTAAATTCATTTATTCTAACAGTTTCTAGTGAGATTTTTAGGGTGTTCTCTATATAAAATCACTTTTATTGGTTAGTATTTGTAACTCAATAGCAAAAAAAAGCAGATAATCTAACTTAAAAATTGACAATCTGAATAAACTTTTTTCCAAAGAAGACATTCAAATGGCCAATAGATACATAAAAGGTATTCAGCATCATAAGTCATCAGAAAAATGCAAATTAAAACCAAAATTGGATATTACCTCACACTCGTTAAGATTGTTATTATTAGAAAGACATCAAACACTGGCAAGGATGTGGAGAAAAGGGAACACTTGTACACTGTTTATGAGAATGCAGATTGGTAGAGCCACTATGGAAAATAGTATAAAGATTCCTCAAAAATATAACTGCCATATGATCCAACAATCTCACTTCTCCAACGATAAAGAAGTCAATATCTTAAAAAACAACCTATGTCCCACAGCAACATGCATAACAACATTAAGCACAATAGCCAAGATATGTAAACAACCTAAACGTCCTTCGACAAATGAATGGATAAGAATATGTGAGATACATATATTATTCATCCTTTAAAAAGTGGAAAACCTAACATTTGTGACAACATGGATGAATCTGAAGGGCATTATGTTTAGTAAAATAATCCACCTAGAAAAAGACATATACTCTATGGCATCACATATGTTTAATCTAAAAGCAAACAAAACAGAAAACAACTCAGTTTCATAGAAAGAGAGAAGAGAATGGTGAGACTGGTGGTCAAAAGGCACAAACTTTCAGCTATAAGAGGAATAAATTCTGAGAATCTAAAGTACAGCATGGTGGCTAGAGTTGATAAATGGTATTGTGTACTTGAACATTGCTGAGAGATCAAAAGTGTTCCCACCACACACAGAAAAGAATTAACTATGTGAGTTGATAGATGTGTTCATTATTTTGATCTTGGTAATCATTCCATGATATGTGTGTATATTAAATCATCATGTTCTACATTTTAAATATATACAACTGTATTTGTTATTGCTCAATAATGCTGAGGGGAACGTAGATTAGATGTTTGGAGGAGGATTCTCGTGGAACTGAGATTGACTCTGAGTGGCTAGCCCTAGCCAGCTGATACTGATAACTCTGATAGGGCACAAGGAGGCTATTTCTGGGAATGTGAAAAGAACAAAACAAAACAAAAAACCACTTGGACACAAAAGCTAACTACTCTTTCTGGAATTGGCACTGACAGGGACAAGATACAGACTAGAAGGAGCAGTCTCTTCTACCTCTGTAATGGGTTTAATTGTAATCCTGCAAAACTCATGTGGTGAAGTACAGCCCCAGAATCTTAGAATGTGACCTTATGTGGAAATAGGATCATCACACGTCATTAATTAGATGAAGTCATACTGGAGTAGGGTTGGCCCTAACTGGGTTCTTGATTAAAGAGGAAATTTGGACATAGAGAGAACACAATGAAAGTAAAATACCATGTGAAGGCTAATCAGAAATCAGAGTGATTGCTGTACAAACTGAGAAATGCCAAAGATTGCCAGCACACTAACAGAAGCTAGAAAAGAAGCATGGAGCATTTTCTGTCACAATCCTCAGAAGAAACCAACCCTGCCGACACTTTGATCTTGTACTTCTAGCATCCAAAACAAAGAGTTAGTAAATTTCTGTTGTTTAAGACAAAAACAACAAAAAACTGATGTGATCATCAACAGAATAAATCAAAATTGTGTGCCATCAGATATAGAATGCAATTAGAAGAACACAACATCACATGTGACATTTCTGCTGAAAATTGCATAACTTAAGTATAATCATGAAGAAGCGTTAGACAATCCCAAATTGGGAGAATATTATCCAAAATACCTGGCTTGTGACATTCAAAGATGTCATGGTCACCCAACAAAAAAAGGAAGAGCTATACTAAAAGGGACTAAAGAGACATGACAACTAATGCAATTCATGATTCTGAACTAGATGCATTTTTCTGTAAGACAATTAGCATTCTAACAATTAGGTAGTAGTAATGTATGAGTGTTAATTTCCTGACTTTATTACAGTTATGTGAAATAATGCATTTATTTCTAAGAAATACATAATACTTCAGATGTGGTGGGGCATCAGTTTGACAAGTTACTCTCAAACGTTTCAAGAAAAAATTAATTTACTCTGCTTGTAATTTTTGTAACTTGGAGATTGTTTCAAATTTAAGTTTCTAAAATTGCTTAAAAAGCTTCTACAAATTGTGAGAGAATAAGATTTTGGGTTTATTTGTTTTAGATCTCTTCATAGGTATGAATTATTATGGATTATATCCTTTTCAAAGTTATTTGAAAGAGATGAAGATTAAACTTTTTTTCACATTACCTTTTTGTGGTTTTGACTGTGGTACTTTTGAGTATGATTCCAAGTATTGACTGAGCCACATAGGCTCAAATTTATTAGAGTTATAGGTGAAATCATTTATCAGTGACTAATGTTAATTGTAATACTTCTTGCTCAGACGCCACTGAAATTATGTATAAGTGGTTATAAATATGCACACATTATTAGGTGCAAAGAACAGAGCTGTTATTTACATTCAACTTTTTGTAGTAATGTGATTAATGAGGAATTGAAGTTTAAAGTATATTTTAGTTATAATAGTAGAGAGTCAAGCTTGAATCTGTATAGTCATGTAATAGAAAAACACCTACCTACAGATATTTATGAAGGTTTTCATATTTTGGTCTCACATATTATGTTATTACTTGTGCTTGATTCACAAAGACCTAGCAGTGCCAGTTTCATTACTGTGTGTAATAGCTATTAATGTTGTAATGACTCTGTCTTTAAATGTAGGAACTTAATTTTTAAAGTTTCATTTGTAAAAGCTATACTTTTATTCACTGTTTTCTACTTTACTCAAGTATTAGTGAACAACTCTGAGATAAAGTAGTAAAGTGAAAACTGCTTTTAGTGAAAGTTATAATAAATATATCTGAGGAATATTTTAGAGCTAAGTTTTTTTTTACTCTTACTCAAAATAGGTACTCCATGGGAAGAAGATATTAGGAAATTGTTACATAAAACTATGTATTTGCAGAGTTGTTCAAGTGCTGGTGGTTTATAACGGATTAATTCTTGGTCACTTTTCCTTTCAAATAAATATGTCAGATGTCACATTATTAGACAGGAAAATGAGGTAACAGCTCAGAGAGAGCTGTTATAAATACTGTTATTATTTATAGAGATAAGTAATAGGGAGGTTTTCAAAGAAACCTTTAGAAACTCTATTAGTTCAAAGCTCTATTAAAAGCAAAGTGGTTTTGACTAGGGGAGGCAACAAATGACTATCTAAAGGCAAAATTGTGTTTTCACAATGATCAATTCAATAAAGCATCAGGCCAGGCAGTAAAGTGCTCAATTGAACCCTTTGTAGTCAAACCTCTGCAGTACATTGACAAAGCCACACACTTTGTTTTATTTAATCCTCAATTTACAAGATACCAGTTGAAATAGTTTGTCTATTTTTTCCAGAAATAACTGTTATAAATTAAATTACATAGACCTTTAGTTTAAGAGAACTATCTAAATATTAAATTGTACCATCAGCACCACAAACATCACTGCAAATCGAGATGGCGTACACCATATGCTTATGATTCATAGCACTGTCAATATTTAATAATAAACCTTATAGACAATTTAATAAACTCAGTATACTTGGAAGTGAAAATCCTTTCTTCATATTTTAAGTTATATCTACTTTTATATTATCCTCTGCTTTAGATGTGAATATCATACCCATGAGACATGAAGAGTGTGTAAAAGATAGCACTGGACGCAACGTTTTCCATACTACCAAGTTACTTTAACAAGCCACTGCTAATTTGCAACTGCCATACAGTAGACCAATGAATTGGTGTTTACAGTCTTTATCAGATTCCTATGTATAAAATTATTAATTTGCTTTCTAAGGACTTCATTTTCATAACAATTCAGTGTATGAATTGTGAAGCAAAGAAATAATTTTAAAGCTCTTTTTATTCATTCTAATCAAAATTCAGACCTTTTTGGAAGGGACAACATGATTGTCAAGAGAGCAATGATTTATTATCTAAATTTAGCATTCTTGTCTTCAACCAAGATGATGGCTAGCTACAACATGTTTCTAGAAGGAAATTTGGCAATATATAGTGAATTTTAAAATATATGTACCTCTCACTCCATACTTTAGCTCCTAGTGATTTATCCTAAGAACAAAACAAGTCATCAAAGATGGAAATATTCTATGTTTTAGTATGATAATAGATTTGTCAAAACTCATCAAATTTAAACCTTTGGTACCAAATAGATACTTTTTTTAAAGAAAGTATACCTTAATAAAGTTCATTTAGATTTCTCTGTAAAGTATCATTAAGAAATTATTATTTTTATGCCATTATGGCATTAGCCACCTAGTCACTTACTTCAAAGTAAAGTTGGGAAGATGTTGAGTAGGAAATTGAGTAAAAGGCCATTTGCCTTGGCCTTTGCATAAGTATTTTAAGTATATGGGGAAGGCTAGGGTTTACAGTGTGGTGTACCCAGAAAATGAGTAGTCTTGCAGCCACTTCTCTGGTTTTAAGTCCTAGAGCAGAGCATGCACATCCATATTACTCACCTGTTGAAAGTTCCTCAGAGAGTTAGAGACTGTGGAAACCTTGATATAGCTTTCAGAAAGACACAGTGGCCCAAACACCCAAGTTTTCAGCTTGGGTTCCAATCATTGGCTAGCGTTCACTCTGAGAGTTCTGAGGCATTTTAAAGTTGAGTCTCAGGTGATTTCACGGTTGTGCCTCCCTAGGAGAGAGTGAGGCAAATAAAGAAATGGGCAGGACTGTAACTTTCTTAACCAGCATTCTGGGATCACAAACCAGCTTGTCCTTTCTGCATAATCTTTCTGCTTTCTCACCTAGATTGTCAGCTCCTTGAAAATACTTATCCTTCTGTCCCCTGGAGCCCTGCTTTACTCCTTACTGTTAAGATTACATTTCAAAAACTTTAATTTCAGTTTTGTGGAAGGATATCAATGTAGTAATTTGGGCAGATACTAACTAGCATATATGGTTGGTATTTCCAACAGTGTTAGAAATTATCTTTTGAAGTTTCTTGATGGCTCAGTGGATTGAGGATCTGGCATTGTCACTTGTGGCTCTGGTTACTGCTGTGGTGCAGGTTCCATCCCTGGCTCAGGAATTTCCACATGCTGTGGATGCAGCCAAAAAAAAAAAAAAAAATGAAGAAGAAATTATCTTTTAACAAAACTTTAAAAATAGCATATATTTTCTTACTAAGTGACTTACAAATTAGATTTTCTTAATTTTAAAAGTAGAAAACAATGTTTTCCTTCCTATATCCCAGGACTGCAGATGAACGTGGTTTTTAAAACTTTTGCGGAGTCATATATTTTCATTAGCCACGGTGATCTTACAACCATAGCTTAGCTATAGGCTATGTTAAAGATACATGAAGCAGAATATAAAATGGCTAGAATTTATTGTGTTACATGGTGTTGCAAAATTAAGGCTAGCTGCTTTTTTTTTCATCTGAACACATATAGTCTGACTGTAAATATGCTTTGAGATCAACTCTTTCAAATAATAAGTTATATTTTAGTTAAAACTAAAATGAAAAGTTATTAATACATGGTTGAAATCGCCTGGGAAATGCCTGCATTTGTGTGAATCAGCTAGTGTTCTTAATGGTTAGCCCAGAAGAGCAAGGGCTGCTCCTCAAGAGTAATGTGATGGTACGGCAGCTGTATCCAGTGCTACAACATAAGGAATTCTATAGAGAAAGAACACTCTACTGCCTTTACTCAGTCAAGCTTCCTATTGACTCCCATATAAAAATCTAAATCTCACTCATCACTTACCTTTTGTTAAAAATATAATTAACCTTAGCATTTTCTTACTTTGAACCTCTAATTCTTTTTCAGTGGTGTCAGCATTTACAGACTCCTGTTATTTTTTATGATAAAGTGGTTTTCACCTTGTAAGAAGGCTAAAAATTGTTTCTTATGGAATCCAAGTCTATGAAGTAGGTACTTTCAGAGAGATAAAGTGACTTGCCCAAGGCCACTCACTGATGGTCTTAGAGAGAGATGTAAATTCTGATGTGTCCGACTCCAGAGTCCAAGCGTATTTGCCCGTGTATCAGAATTTTAGACATTTGTACCTACCTTTTAAATGTTATTTATTTCTGGCCATTTTTCCTTGTACCTCTGCCTAAATCTTGGACAAATTTCTTTAAATTGGCTTTAAGTAGTTCTTAGTGTTTCCCTCTAGAGAGCTATTTCTGTAGTAGAAAATAATTAGGCTACATAAGTTATTTGTCTTATCTCAAATATTAACCTCTCCAATGAGATTTCCCCTGTCTCTTCTACCTACTATTGTACAGTTACTCTCTATAATGATTACTGACTTTATTTTCTTGCAAATATTTTTCACTGTGTAAACTTACATTATTTACTTGTTTATATGTGTCCTCTGTTTCTTCGCGATGGGATGTAAGTAAACTTAGAGCATGAAACTCATCTACTTCTTCAGCTTTCTTCCTGGCATTTGTGTACTGGGCTTGGAATAAAGCTCATTTGATTTTGATTGAATGAGTAATCACTAGGTACGAAGGTTGGGCTACAGTTAGGAGGAGAGTGACATGAGGCTTACACTTGGCTGTGGTTCTCCTGGTAAGAAAGCCATATATATTTTTTCTAGTCATTACTTTCCTACAGAGCTTTTCAAATAGGTTCCAGTATAAATTAGCTGAAAATTATTACCATTAATATGCTTCCTTCCATCTAGGAAGTTATATAAATGAGATAAAACATTTAAAATATTATTCTCTTTTGGTTACATGTGAGCAGTTTATGTTTTAAGGTCTTCAGAACGTTTTCCTATGGGCATTCACACAATATCGCATTTTGTTTAATTATTAATTTCAGCCATTTGCAGACATTTACTGTTGGAGAAAAGTGAATATTAACAGGGAAATCAAAATCATCTCCAAGGTTTTGCTTTTCATAACCTAAAATCATTCACACAGTGCTTGGTTATACATGACTTTTTCTCATTTCTTCTAAATCAAGCATGCATTTTTTTCTATTGGTAAGTGAACACTTAGAGATTGTTTAATAAATGTGATTATAACCATACTCTTAAAAGCTCAGTTACTTTTAAATGCCCTGTTATGGTAATCTGAGAAAATTATTGACATTAAATATCATGGACAATTAACTGTTTCCTAGTGAATGAATTATGGTTTATACCATTTTTAGTGATAATACCCTTTCCATGGGCAAAAGCAGAAAGCAAGAATAGACTACAAAGTAGATGAAATCATAAACTATGATGGGAACTTCATAGTTTAAAGCCATGAATCTTTTTTTTTTCCAGTGCATTTGAGCTAATGGTAACATTAAACTATACACACGTGAATTGAATATATGTATTTGTAAATATATATATATATTATCTTGACCTTGTTTATGAGTATCTAAAGTGACTTTCAATCATATTATTTGTTGTTCATAAAAATCCTTCATAGAAGCAAGTGTTATGTATTGTTCATATTTTACTAATGAGGAAAGTAGGGCTTGGGGAGATTACATGACCTACCCATAATTGGTGAATAATTGACAAGTAGACTCGTGCCTTGAATTCTTGTTATTTGACTGGTATTTCACCACCTACAAAGAAAGAATAGAAATTAAACAGAAAAAGACAGAATCCCCAAAATCAAATTTTAACTTTTGATTTTAACTTATAAACTTTGTAAACTTTTTAATTTGTCAGTTTTATTAGCACATGGTTCTTAATAATGTTCTTTTACTATTCTTTAATGTTTATTTTTAGGCTCTAATTCAGGTTATTTCACTGCTATCATTGAAACTCATTCAAGACAAAAAGTAAAAGTAAGATAGTTACTGTCTCAATTCAAGATTTGGTTGAGGCAACATAATCCACTCTAATTAATTAATGGAAAGTACTTATTTCAGGATATCAATTAGTTTACCAAATTACTAGGAAGGGCAATGTTACAAACTTAAATGCCACTGAGCTAATGATACCAAATCATACCAAAAGATTGTTTCATGGAAATTCACTTATTGCTGATGCCTGTGTCTCAGCTCTTATAGGACCAGTAGTTTTAGCAGCTGCAGAAACACTGTGCCTCCACAACTGTGCAGGCATTTTCAATCTTCACTCTAGCACTATAATTCTTACTAGATAGAAACTAGTAAGCTTCTGGAAAGGATGCTGAATGAATTTATCAAGGGCTATATCTACCATAGTGCTGCAGCATAAAATACTACCTCAGTTCTCAGTGACCTAAAACAATACTCATTCATTTTTTTCTCACACATCTGCAAGGTGGCTGAGGTTAGTTGATGCAGGTGAGGCTTGGTTGGGTGGCCCAGTTTCATGGTACAAATCTGGCTGGATTTGGCTCTTTGATGTGAGTTAAATTCTTTCTGGATTCAATTGTATTCATTTTGGAGCCCAGACTGAAGGGAAAGCACTTCTCATGGTCATGGGAAAATGCAGAAGAGCAAGCAGAAACACACAATGTCTCTTTTAGCCTAGACCTGAATTGGAAAATCCTCATTCTGCTATGTTTCTTTGGCCAATGCAAGGCATATGACCAAGTCCAAAGGTGCAAAGTCAAGATGAAGTACATTCCCCCACTAGTGGGAGAGACTAGGTCATATGGCAAAGGGACTGGCTAAAGGGAGAACTAAGACTAATTCTTAAATCTATCACACCAGGAAATGCCATTTAAGATTCTGCCCATGAAAAAAGAAAGGCACAATTGGAGAATTATGAAACTAGAGACAGAGTTTTCAAAAGATTTTGGGTTGTGATAAAGAAGTTACTACATACGTTTAATATAATGGAAAATCAAGAACTACTATATTCTGCATAGCTTTATATGCATAAATGTTAAAACATCAATGAAATATTCTGAGTCACAACTGTAATTTCTCTCAGATTTCTGTATGGCATAAATAATGTGTATATTCGTAGTAGATGACATTGTAGGTATAAAAGTACACATAAAGCAGTCTTGCCAATTGTTGTATCTTAATAAGAAAGAAACAATTATATATAATTGACAAAGGGATTTAAAGCTGAAAAAAGAGTGTGTTTCTGTACATTTTTTTATTGGTCTTTTGTCTAGTAGACACATGGCTATGTGCTGAAGATAAGGAGAGAATGCTGGTTTAGTACTGCTGGTACAGTCTAGTGCGTACATGAAAGAATAGAGACATGGATTCCAAGATACAAGATGGATAAAAAGTAAAATATAGCCACTACTTCTTAAATGTAAAGTACATAATATAATTATGAGCTAGAAGAATTCACAGGTTACTGATTTTGTCAGGCTCTCAACTTCTTAACTTCAAGGGATTCTAGATTATGCCATTGTTCCAGCTGCAGCTTGAGCTCTGCTTAAAGTCCCTGGCACCCTTTCTATGGTTCATGAAACATTCCGTAATATTCCATAACCACTTAGCTTCCAAGACTACTCAATACGTTGCCCAGCTCAGTTAGCAATAATTGTATAGTCCTGGACAGGTGGAATCTCCTCTCATGTAACAATACCATCATGAAGGGAAAGAAGAGAAATATTCCTCTCTTCTGGGTTCTTTCAGGAAACTGCGAAGGGCCTTCATTTCAAAGGAATGTTAGACCTTTGTTTTAGCAACTACCATCTTTGTGTGCTAAGAGAAAAATAACACTATGAATGTATAGCCATGTAAATAGTATTACAGTTAAATCAATTAGGAAAAGGCTAATAAATTTGAGGTGTGATAAAACTAAAAAAAGATAAAATGTTAAATATAAATAATTGCCTTATATTTGATTTTTGATTTTTGAAGTACTGAGTTATAAAGGCTGGTGAAAAAGTTTTAATCTTAATTTGATTTCACCAGGTATAAGAGAGCTCTATTTTCTATTACTCTAATATATTTTACTTGCAGCTATACTTATTTTATGATTATTTTAAATCATTTTAAAATATTTTGAGGCCTATAAAATATTTTATGTTGTTGAAGGAACTTAGTCTATGAGCTAGATCATCTAAAAATGTTAACTGCCTTAACATTCAAGTAGTTAAAATTCTCCCCCAAGAAACAGAAAATATCCCTAATTTTACAATGGATAATAATGGAAGAAAAAGAATATAAGGAATTGAGTTTTAAAGGGTTGTATGGCAATATACATAGAGATAAATAATCCAGCTATCATAATCAGCACATAGTTATTCAGTTTCTACTTTTTTATTATGCTAGTTTTATTTTTATACATTCTACAATAAATGCATTGCAATTAAAATTTTGGAGAACGGTTATACATGTATTACTTAAAATCATCTCAGGTACCACTAGCAATACACACACACACACTTGTTCAGGTGAGCAGTGGGAGTTTTTGAAGAGTTTTCAGCAGGGGAATAATATAGTTTGATTTACATTTTAACTAGGCTGCTTGACAACTAAATGAGGGATAGGTTTTTCCTATTAATTTTTTTTCAAAATCTCCTGACTTGTGCTTTTTTCATAACTAATAAATTTTACTTTTTAGAGCAGTTCTAGGTTCACTGAAAAATTGAGTAGAAAGTACAGAGAGTTCCCATATACTACCTGTATGCATACACACACACACCCACACAACCTCCCCCGTTTTCAATATCCCTCCACCAAATTGGTACATTTGTTATAACTGATTGACACATTGACATATCATTATTAGCCAAAGTCCATAGATTACATTAGTGTTCACTCTTGATCCTGTCCATTCTATAGATTTTTAACAAATGCAGATTCAGCATACCCACCATTGTTCTATCACACCAAGTAGTTTCACTGCCCTACAAAAACTCTGGGTACTTCCTATTCATTTCTGCCTCTTATGTAACCTCTAGAAATCACTACTCTTTTTATTGTCTTCATAGTTTTGTCTTTTCCAAATTGTCATATAATTGGACTCATATAGGTTGGCTTCTTGCATCCTGTGCATATTACCTTCTGCGTACTATGCATTTAGGTTTCTTCTATGTCTAGTCATGGTTTGATAACTCATTTCTTTTTAACACTGAAGTAAATCCCACCCTCTGGACCTACCATAGTTTGTGTATCCATTATCCTACTAAAGGACATCTTGGTTTACTTTCTATTTTTTGTGACTATGAATAGAACTATTATAAACATCATTGTGTAAGCTTTTCTGTTGACAGAAGTTTTCAACTCCTTAAGTATACACCAATAAGTACAATCACTGGATCCCATGATAAGAATATGTTTATGAGTTCCTGTCGTGGCTCAGTGGTTAATGAATCCGACTAGGAACCATGAGGTTAAAGGTTCAACCCCTGGCCTCGCTCAGTGGGTTAAGAATCCGGTGGCATTGCCATGAGCTGTGGTGTAGGTTGCAGACACGGCTTGGATCTTGCGTTGCGTTGCTGTGGCTGTGGCGTAGGCTGGTGTCTACAGCTCCGATTAGACCCCTAGCCTGGGAACTTACATATGCAGCGAATGTGGCCCTAGAAAAGGTAAAAAGGCAAAAAAAAAAAGGGGGGGGGATGTCTTTAATTTTCTAAGAAACTGCCAAACAATCTTCCAAAGTGGTTGAATCATTTTTCATCCCACCAGAAATGTATGAAAGTTCCTATTTTTCCACAGCCTCCACAGCATTTGGTATGATCAGTGTTTTGAAATACAACCATTCTAATAGTGGTATCTTATTCCTGCTTTAATTTTCAATTCCTCAGTAATAAATTATTTTGAAGACAAATTCATATGCTTACTTGTCTGTATTTTTTTTGGTAAGGTGTCTGTTCATGTCTTTTGCCCATTTTTAATAAAGTTTTTTTTGTTTTCTTATTATTGGGTTTTAAGAATTCTTTTTAGGAGTTCCCGTCGTGGCGCAGCGGTTAACGAATCCGACTAGGAACCATGAGGTTGCGGGTTCGATCCCTGGCCTTGCTCAGTGGGTTAACGATCCGGCGTTGCCGTGAGCGGTGGTGTAGGTCGCAGACGCGGCTCGGATCCTGCGTTGCTGTGGCTCTGGCGTAGGCTGGCGGCTACAGCTCCGATTAGACCCCTAGCCTGGGAACCTCCACATGCCGCAGGTGCGGCCCTAAAATGACAAAAGGCAAAAAAAAAAAAAAAGAATTCTTTTTAAATTTGTACTTACAGACTTTTAGCAGATGTGTCTTTTTCAAGTATTTTCTCCCAGACTGTGGCTTGTCTTTTTATTGTCTTGACAGTATCTTTTGCAAAGCAAAAGTCTTAAATGTTAGTGAAGTGCAGCTTATTAATTATTTCCATCATTGATTGCACCTTTGGTGTTGTATCTAAAAAGTCACCATTATACCCAATGTCGTTTAGATTCTCTTCTATTTTATCTTCTAGGAGTTATATAGTTTTGAATTTTACATTTATGTCTATAATCAATTTTGAGTTAACTTTTATGAAGAATATAAGGTCTATGTCTAGATTCATTTTTCACTTGGGTGTCAAATTGTTCTAGTACTGTTTATTGAAAAGACTGTGCTTGCTCTATTTTATGTCCTTTGCTCCTTTGTCAAAGATAAGTTGCCTGTATTTATGTGGTTCCATTTCTGGGCTTTCTATTCTGTTCCATTCTATTCTTTCACCATTACCACACTGTCTCTAGAATCAGTTTGTAAATCTTCACAAAATAACTCATGGGAATTTGATTTGAATTATGTTGAATCTATAGATTAAGTGCAGAAGAACTGAGATCTTGACAATATTTAGTCTTCTTATCCGTGAATTTGTCCCATGACCTCACTTCTCTTATGGTTCAAAGAAAGTTGTTGATTTCTCTGTTTATCTTTTTACTTGTTGTCCAAGTGGAAAGATGAATTCCAAGCTCCTTAGGTGTAGATCAGAAATCAGAGGTCTTGACTTTTGTAGTACTTTGAAAGCCTAATGTATTTAACTTTTAATAGAAACTGAGGAGTTCAGAATGGCAAAATATTATTTTATAAATCTGTAAAACATATTTTTACAGTAAGAAATTATACATGAGCAGACCAAAGTGTGATGGAAAACCATAAGGGGTTATTACAGGACCCAAAGGAATTAGTCATAAATAATAAATTATTTTAAAATATTTTCAGGTAAATTGAAATGTTTTAAGTTGGAAACATTTTATCACTGAAAAGGAAAACAGAAACAAAAACCTATGAAATAGCTGTTTAAGGGAAAGTGCCTCACTTTTCCTTTTATTTTTGATTTTGATCTCTTCAAACAGAATGCCATTATGAATCCTTTTCAGGCCAGAATTAATAGAAAATTAATATTCAAGGCTTGTGAATACACCTCTTATGTTAGGCAGTTGCATAAAACATACTTCAACATGATATTAACCTATGGACATACCTAGAAACAGTGGTTCACCGACTTTGATATCTATCAGAGAAAGAATTTCTAGAATAATTTGTATCCAATTAATACAGTAACTTTGTTCTAGGTATTTCTTTAAAAGTTAGCTCTTCTACTATTCTAGCCTGCAAGTGAAATAAATTGAGATGGGTGTAAGTAAAATTTGTTTCCAAAGATCTCTAGAATTTTGAAAGGATATTCTACAGCCTTCTTTGGTACCACATTCCAGATCTTAAGAATCATTACTATTCAGAACATTTACTTAATTAAACTTCAAAGTTTCTGCACAGCTAAGGAAACCCTAAACAAAACGAAAAGACAACCTACAGAATGGGAGAAAATATTTGCAAATGATTCAACTGACAAGGGATTAATCTCCAAAATTTACAAACAGCTCCTACAGCTCAACACCAAAGAAACAAACAACCCCATCCAAAAATGGGCAGAGGATCTAGGCAG
>PVHT020000079.1:9566579-9612909 GCA_004024745.2 Catagonus wagneri
CGACATATGGAGGTTCCCAGGCTAGGGGTCTAATCGGAGCTACAGCTGCCGGCCTACACTACAGCCACAGCAACACTGGATCCGAGCTGCGTCTGCGACCTACACCACAGCTCATGGCAACGCCGGATCCTTAACTCACTGAGCGATGCCAGGGATCGAACCCGCAACTTCATGGTTCCTAGTCGGATTCGTTAACCACTGAGCCATGACGGGAACTCCCTGATGATAATTTTAATGTTCTTACTAAATTCACTTATTAATATGTTCAGGCAAGAGCGTTGAGGGATCTGATTCTCTTTGGCTCACATCTTGACTCTCACTTTCCTGCTAATGTAGTCATGAACAAGTGATCTAAGATTTCAGACCCTCAGTGTCCTCACCTGTAGAATGAGTATAGTAATTCCAAATTCAGCAGACTGTTCTGAGGATTCAAGAGAAAACATATCTAAATTGCTAAGATGGTGAAGGCACATAGTAAGCACTTCTAAATGCACTGGTTTTGTCATTGCATTTATTCAGATCATTTGATTAATTCATTCACCTATTAAATTTTGGCAGGCATTTATTAAGAACCTTCAATATTTTAGTTACTGTTGACTGCTTATCATTGCCAGTGCTGCCGAATTAGGTTAAATTACTATAATCTTTTATTTTGTATCAAAAATTTCTCCTGTTCCTATGACAGTATCTATTACAACCTCCCCCCCACTCCCTCACATGACTAAATTCAGGAATATGCTAATTTATGTTCACAAGTTTATTTTCTTATGTGACCCACTTGTACATGCCTAATTCAGACCAGGAGCTTCTTTCTCAACATAAACTATTTCATTTCTCTTCTTTTACACTAAATACGTTATACTCATTTAACTTGGTGGAGAAAGTGCATGCTTTGGATTCAGACTGACTTGATTTCCAGTCTTAGTACTACCAGTTATTTACTCAGAAACTTGGATCATTGTGCATTTTCCTGAAGACTTAGTTTCCTCAGCTTTTGCAAATATAATACCAATTTTGGTGATTGGTTGTGAGACTTAAGTAAGATCATGTTATCAAATGATGCTGAGTTGGCTCTCAGTATACTGTAGTTATTATTATTCAATGAAATAACAAAATCAGGTACAAATTTTAATCTGAAAGTGTTATTTCTTCTATATTTAAAAATTTTCATCACTCTTATTTATACATTTCTCATATTTTTTAAAAAATCACTTGTTAAAGAAATTGCCTGTTAGAAGAGCAGTATACTACATACTCTTAGTATTCTTTGTCGTGAAAACCAGTTGAGGAAAATTTTAAATGGAAATTAAGTGTTAAAAGTTTAATTAGAGAAATTCATCCCTTATAATGGGCTAATGTAGAGAATGGCAAGCTGCTTAATTGTTGATTCTAGGGCTATTTTTATATTGTCAACATTCTATTTAGTAATCTTGGGGGAAATAGCATCAAAAGCAGACAAAGAAAAATGTTTCACTTTCCTGCAGCTGATTCCCGTGATTGCCTGACGTTTAGTTACATTTAGGCATCTGTCTCAGGAACTCCCATTGTCTGAAACCATATGCAAACTGAAGTGTGCATTGGAGTATAGACACGAGGACAGAATTTACACTTGGATATGCTCTCCGACAGCAGTGGGAGAAGCTAGACAAGCCTAGGATACTTCATACAGTTCATTTAATGAACTGTTACTTTATTATTTTGTAAGGTTTCCGTAATGCACATTTATGATATAAAAAGTGCCTTGCATACTGCTTCATCGGAAGGGGACCTCATTTAGATTAACCTGTGACTTCAACAGCAGGTGGTAGAATGAACCAACTGCTTCAATTACTGCTTTTGCGCATGACTTTCATGTGTTGCTAAGATTATCAGAGGAACCTGATTACATCCCCTTAGACACTATTGTTGGCACGATGATTAAGCTGTTATTTTTTTTCAAGACTGGGAACCTAAAAAGCTTTTTGGCATCAGGCAAAAGCACTGTGTATAGAGATCAGTAAGATAGTGTGTATCATTGCCCTGTAGCTTATCTCCACATATACAGCTCCCTAGTGGATCCCTATGATAAACATTATTGGAACAATTAGCTGCTGCTGACACAGAATCCAGACACAATAGCCATGGCCAGCAGCACAGAGCCAAAAATTATGGAGCCAAAAACCATAAAAAGCAACACCAAGCTAGTCTCCCCATTCAACTGCTGTCATAAAACCCTCCCAGTGCTATGTTTGCATAGCTGGCTTCACCGATATGGCACTGTTAACACAAAAGAAGAAGCTGCAGCACTTGTCTTTGTTTAGCTGAAATTACAAGTCATTGAATTAGTATGTCATCTTTATTGTGCTGTCATGCAGCGGAGGTGAGGAAGGCTTCGTAATGGATGGGAGAGTTTGATGGCCTGAAAGACAGGCTCACAGATGGTTGTCGATATAAAACAGTTTTTCCCCCTTTAAAAAAAAAAAAAGAAAAAAAGGAAAAAAGGAAGTAGAGAAAAGCAAAAAGCTTGCTTGGAATGGATCTTCAGTGATTTGTGTGCAATACCAAGCAGTATTCATACCAGTCTCATCTGTAAGAACTTTGGTGGCCTAGAGTACATGACAAAGGCAGAGAACTCGCACATTCCTGGAGGATGCATTTGTGGTTTAAATGGACGTGATGCAGCATTTTAGCTTTAGGAAGCTGGTCTGGTGTTGCTCTAGGGAAGTTTTCTTATAATACTTCTGAATAATTATGAATGATTAAGTAATGTGATTGAAAAGAGTTAACAGCAATATAGGACAGTTAAATATAAAACTGAGAATTTTGACCACTCATTAAAAGAAAGGTAAAATTCTGCTCTTGTGTGATTAAATATATTAAGATAGGAATATTAGACCATTTAATATTTAGAGAGAGTTTGCGCTGAATTTAAAATATTTGTAGTTTAGTAATATTTTTGCTTTTCCTCTATAGTTTTAGTTTTATTTACATCATTAGGCAATTGTATTATATATCTCTCTATATATGTTTTTAAATGAAATAACAAAATAAATATCACTTCTAAGAGACAAAATATTCTGTTCCCTTTGATGCTTTGTTAAAAGGTCTGACCTAGTCCAAAAAGGCATTGTTCTGAATTTAATTCTTTGACGCAGAAAGCACTTTTTTCACCATTATTTTGAGTGAGAATCTAACCCACCAAACATACAGGGCAATGTTTTAATTAAGGAGCAATCTAGTTACACCTAAGAGTGTGTAGAATTTTTAATGTGTTGATAATTATTTTGGGTCGAGTTTAGCTTTTTTTTTTCTCTTGTGGGCAAGAAAAACAGGAGAAAGTTAAAAAATTTTGAATTTCTGTGGTAAGATTGAGACAGATATATGGCCATATACAAAATCTTCTAATGGGAAAAATGTAAATGTGAATATATATTTTAATAATATACTTGATCATATGTAAGAAAATTATAAAGGCTGAAAATGGCATTAGACATTAGATCTTTCATGAATGTGTGCATATTCCTCTTGAAATGTGAAAAAATGGATGTATTTTGAATATCTCTAACATAGCCCTTGCATCTTCCAAACCAGTTGTATAAAGGAGAAATAAGGAATTAAATGCTTAGCTGGAACCCCAAATTTATCTATCGGCAACATTATTACATTTGTTGACTTCTATTTAATGCTTGTTTTATCTTTATTCGAGGACTGTAATACTAACTTTTTTAGTTGGTTATGAAAGGCAGCCTTTAGGAAAATACTATTTGTATGCATGTGTGTTTGTATGAGATGGAGGTATGATGAAAGATCATGAACTTTAGAGCCAGATCTGCATTTGAAGCTTGGCTTTGCCACTTGTTAGCTGTGTTACCTTGAGAGTTTATTTAACCTCTTGGCATCTGAGTCTCTCCTTTGTAAATGTGAGTGGAGAGGAATGGGCAATGAGTGGGAATGAGTGCAGTAGGCATCAGGGATTTGGGCGGCAGGTGACCAGGCCACATCTTGGAAGTGTTTTTACAGCTGCAAGGTTACAAATTGCAACCTAGTGCCCTAGTGTCAAAAAGTTACCATTGTATGGGCTAGGACCAGCAGACCTAGATCCTAGAACAGGAGGAGCCTGACATGGAGGTTTGGGCACAGAAAAATACAAGATCAGAGCAGAACTGACAGGATGAGAGCTTGATGTCTGTCACATCTAAAGAGAGACGGTCCCTAACTCTGTCCACCTAGGGTTAATTTCAGTGCCAGAGACTAGTTCAAGCATCAGGAGGTCTCAGTTCTTGATAGAGGTGAGTTTTGTAGGCACGAAACTAAGCAAATCATTACAGTTAGTGATAATTTGTAGTTTAATATGACTGAACCAGCTAAGTGAAGATATTGCAAGGGTGAAGGAAAGAAGAAAGAGAAAGTATGAGTAATTAAAAAACTAGGATTTCTTTTTTTAATTTTATTGGACTAGAGTTTGCTTACAATGTTGATTAATTTCAGGAGTACATAAAGTGAATCATATATATATATATATATATATATATATATATCCATTCTTTGTTCCCGTATAGTCTATTGCAGAATATTGTATTGAATAAGACTTCTTTATGGAGGAAAAATTTGAGAATGGAGGAAGCTAGGACAACCAGAGATTAACTGCTTAATCTTTTATTGCTGTAGTGACCCTTATATCTACCCAAATAAGGAGGGTCTTCCCTGGCAGGTACTAAAATGTTTTTGCCCTCACCAACCCAGGTCCTCTATACCAAGTACTTATGTGTTCAGACATGGTGGCTAGAACGATCTGTTTCCTGTGTGGTGTGACGGAGTTTAGGGTTTCCTGTTGTTCCTCGCATTGCTTAAACATCTTCATCTGTTCCATAAAATCTCTCCAATTCTTCAAGGAGAGGGCAAAAACTTTAATCAACAATTAGGCGTAGAAAAAACCTAAGCAATAATAGAAATGGGCACATAGAGAACCATTTCTTTTTAAATCACAGTTTACAAATGTAGTGAGGTATATGAAGGACATGGTAAATCTCAAGATGCCAGTGTACGTGGTAACAACAACATCTCATTTAATCTGTACAAAAGAGTGAATGAGGACTAAAAGTTAGTTACATTGACTTGAATTTACATAAAGATGTGAACAACAGAGCTCAGATCATTACCTGTAAATTTTGTGTTGTGGAAAGGATAGGTATGTTAAAGGGAAAGAGCACCTGAGGTAGATGAAATGACAGACAAGTAAGATGAAGGAAGAGAGCTAAAATGAATAAATTTTCAGCTTAACCATACTAAAAAGACTGTATTACCTGGTGTTTATAAGTGTCCAGAGCATTTCACTGTGTACTTTTTTCTCTCTTCTTTGATTTCATCCTTCCCATAAATTTTAATTTTTTTTATTTTTGGGGTTTTTTTTTTTGTCTTTTTAGGGCCGTACCCACTGCATATGCAGGTTCCCAGGCAAGGGGTCTAATCAGAGCTGTAACTGCCAGCTTATGCCACAGCCACAGCAACGTGGGATCCAAGCTGTGTCTGCAACCTACACCATAGCTCACGGAAATGCAGAATCAACCCACTAAGCAAGGCCAGGGATGGAACCTGCAACCTCATGGATGCTAGTCAGATTCATTTCCACTGAACCACAATAGGAACTCCTTTCCTATAAATTTTTAAATTCATTTCCTGTATAAGGGTGAGGTTTAAAGCTGATGAACAAGAAAGCATGCCAGTTATTATATTAAAAGAAGAATATTTTTTAAATGCTGCCCAAACACATATTTATATTTTGCTATTCCAGATCTATTCTAGACTAGTGTTCCAGTGTTTAGGCCATAGGGTCATGTGTTCTGTAATATAAGCTGATTTCAGCTAAAACATCTTATTTTTTTCCTTTGCAGCCTGCAACTTGTTCTTTTAGAATAAATGTCACTTAGTGTGTTTAAACTGCCTTTTGGTTTGTGTTCTTCGCCCTTTTCTTCCTGTGCTCTGTATTTTACTTAAGCTGTATGATTAAATGAGAATAGGATGATAATTTGAAATGATCACAGTGTTATAACCTTGTCAAAATCAACTGGAATATATTTAGCAATTATTTTAATAAGCAATGCCACGTAAGTTAATTTCATCATTTCTTATTGTTATTTTTATTCACCAAATCTATAAACAGTAAGTGAATATATCTTAGTCCATTATGAAATTGAATTCTAGTTTTCTGACTTCCCTTGTGTATATGTTCCCATGATTCTACCTTTTTTTTCCTTTTCATTTCTCTGTTTTCTCCCTCTGGATACTATTGCCTCCTGTGGTTTCATTCCTATACAGATAAATGCTTGTAGATCTAGCTCAGGGAATTCTGTCCCCAGCCTCACTTTTGTCATTGAGTATTGGATTTAATAACAGTCACATAAAGCTCAGATTTTCTCTCAGAAATCACTAACTTATTTCTCAATCAATCCATGTAAGGTGTGATACCCTAATTTTCCTAAAATCTAATATTCTAGAGTGGAAAGCTATTAAAAACTTAACTTTTAATTGAGAAATTTATCATCATTGTAACTCAGATTCTCTGATAATGTCCCACACTCATTGTATCCAAAATATCTCCTCCATCTCCCCCAAACCAGCAACTCCTTCTACTTCAAGCCACATAGTCAAATGTCTTCAGAGTCCCTTACTTCTCATTCTTCAATCACTTATCATATTCAATAGAATCTAGCTCTATAATATCTGTAATTTCCCCCCACCGTTTGGTCCCACATTATTAATTTCCTGAATTGGGGCTTCAGAATTCCTGCCTCCGCAACACAGTATAGCCTTCCAGAAGGTCTCTTCACCTTCAGTTTCTCATCCTTCAGTCCTTTAAAATAATTTTCTATACCTCATCTCTCTGGCCTTCCCAAGGTCTCAAAGACTTCTTGTCCCTAGCAAATTCAAGATGTGCTCTTAAGTCTGCACTCAGGGTCTTCCGTGTCATGACCAGTTTTATATCCTGCAGATTCCTTGAACAGACCTTTATTTACATAAGCTACCTGCTTTTCATGAAATCATCTTTTCCAGGAAAATCCTATTCAAAAGTCATCTTCTCTTCTGATTCTCTCAGCCTAATGTCATCTTTTCTTCTGTGAACTTTGCCCCTTGCATTTTCTAACTCTTCAGTGGTCCTCAACATTCTTGGAAATTACTTATCCCTTCTTTTTCTACTATCTTCCCCCCCCACTCAATTATAAGCAACTTCTCAGCCAGATCTGATCTAATTATCTTTGTATTTCAAAGACATATGATTGCCATTCTTATACTTAATACTCAATAATAATTATTAATTTTAAAGAAAAGCAACTACTTGAAGTTTATATCTCCTTGCTGTTTGTCTTAGCAGATGCTTCCCCCAGTACAATGAAGAATTATAAGGAATTGAATTCCAAGGTTCTCAGTCAGCTGAATTAAAACATAAATTGTATAACTTTTCAAGGTGTTGAAATGAATGAATTTTCATAATCCAGCTTGATATCTGGGACTTGCATTCTGTGTGCTATTCTTCACATTCACCTTTTGGGACCTGAGATTGTCTTTGTGAGGATGGTATAAAATGATAGTGTAAATAAACTTCCCAATTAGCAGGTCAGTTTTTAACAGCTAAGTACTCCATTATAATTCTTGAATTATAAAGATAATCTCACATTTCTCATTGAGGGGAAGTGGAAAAATAGTTAATAGTTTTGGACTTCAAAAGTCTCAGGTTTATACAATTATTCTTCAATTGAGAGCAAAGGATGGAAGGACTAACTCTATATAGAAGTGGTAATCAAAAACACCTTTATTTATCAAGCTGTGGTCTAATCTCCCAGACTGGCTGAAGCAGAGGAGGGACAAGGGTATTTACAGCACTGCTGAGGACTTATTCACCCCCTGACTTCACGCTCAGCTAAACTTGGAAATGCAATTGGTTTATTTTGTATAAATAAGCAAGAATGTTGGAAGAAACTAAATATCTTCATAAAACAAAACATTATGATACCAGAAACCCTTAGGAATAGCACTAATGCTTTTAAATGAAGGTTTTATCTGTCTCTAAGCTGCAAAAAGGAGTCACTAATGAGATGTCATTTAAATTCTAACACCTGTTTAATGGCAGTTTTTCTCTATCCCCAAAGAGTAACTGTTTATGAATGTTTGCAGTTTTCCAAGTGTATCTACAAGAATTGTTTTTCATAAACAATGTGATGCCTTTTTCCTCATATGCTACAGTCACATTACAACATATGATGAAAATTGTTGGTTGTGGCATTTTTGTATTAGATAGGTTTCAAAGATAGTGCTATTTCATGCACTGAAACTTAAAATTTTATAATTCACATAGTAAATGTTTTATCAAGAAGCTTCATGTTTTACAGATTTATGAGTATATATTTTTATAAGAAAAAAATTCCAGTTGTAGTTTTTAACCTAAATTTGAATAACATGTGAAAAGACATGCTGAAAAATGTTTGCTCCTACATCTCTGTTATGAAAAGAAAATATCTTTATAAATGAACATACCTACACATAGATTTCTAAGAGTTGCAAAAAAGAAATGCTTGTTGACTTTTTTCCTTAGACGATGAATAACTGCAGAAGTCAGAAATGAGACTGTTGCATTTCTTTTGTGATTTGGTTTTCCTTCTGTAAACAATTTCTTATTCATGAAAAGAATCCACAGTAACCACGTTGCCATTTTTCTTTATGATTTCTCTAGAAACTGATAGTGATAAGTAACAGATACTATGTAGATGCATATATGAAAAAAATATGTACCTTTGGAAATATATTTCTTTAGGTTATATCCTATTTGGTATTTATAGCATTTTATGTAGGCTACTTTCATGTTTAACACTCTTTAATAAAACTACTTGGACTATAGTAAAATAAATGACATATACATTTATTTTAAATAACTTACCTCTATCTTGAGAAATTCAAATATAATTAATTTCTTTGGAGTAGTGGAGACCTTAAGTCACAGATTTTTGTCAAAATTATTATATGAACTAGCAAACGTGCTGGCTTTTAGGGAAGCTGCAAGGATCTCTTCTTTTAAGGAAGGCATATCTTTGAACTAATATGAACTAGAGTTTTGTTCTCTTAACATGCTGCTCCTGCAACAAAGCAATCCTAGTCTGTGTCAGGAAAGCAAGAACTCATCCTCACAAAAGGTGAGCCCAGGGCCTGTGAACTAGAGCTTCCTAAGGACTCTTTGGAATTTAAGCTGAGTACACTAGGCTTACTGCAGAAGAGAATGGTTGAGCCATAAAATGCTCAATGCGTGGACCTGAACAGTTCTAGAAAACCTAAATGTTCTGCACATTAAAAGAGGAAAGAAGAAAATTGTTGCAGATGTGATTGGGTTTCCCATTATGTTGAAAACTATTCTAAATTTCTTCCTCAAGATCATTAGTCCTTAGAGTTTTTAGTACCAAGTCATTTCTTTTCCTCCCCTCTCATGATTATCCTCCATGAGATTCTTGCCAATTTAAGGTGCTTCTTTGAGTAAACAGAAGGACTGAAGGCTTTTCAGTTTTTAAAATGCATTCTCTTGCTCTCTCTTTACACACATGCGCAAGCTCACACACAGACACACACACACAGACACACACACAACACACTGAAGAATCGAAGGCTATCTACTTGTTCTTGGTTTATACAATTTTTAATTTTAGGTGTGACCTTAGTGATTAATCAGTGTGTTCTCTAATTACTCAGTAGATTAATTCACAATCATTTGGCATATACCTTGCCCTGAATCGAGGGAAATAAGCATATTCTTTTCTCTGTGCAGTTCCCTCCTGACTTATGAAAGCCAAATATCCATTCTGTATGGAGAGATGAATCAGCAATCCATATAATATCTATCCATCATACATATTTCACAAGGAGGATATTGTGGTGACTGCAAAGTTCTTACAAAAATAATATGGAAATCCGGAACTTGATGTGGAGTGTCAGAGAGCCTCTTACTATTATTTACCTTATCAGCTTCTGCTTTCTGAAATCAATGGAAGGGCATCAAGTTCAGCTAATCCATATTTCTGAGTATGAAATTGAATTTATAGTCTGTAGTATGTTGACTACTGCTTGCATTTAAGGCATAATTGATTTTTATTGAAAAGCCAGCAGGCACATCAAAAATTTCCACAAACCACAAGGATGTTAAATTTTACCCTGTTTAGATAATAGTGTGGCTTTATTTATCCTTTAAAATGAAGGTTTTATATTTATATCAGCAAATGCTATGGAAGTGTGACTGATACCTTATGAAACCATCAATCCATGGTTCTGCAGAACTGTACTGCACAGAAATAAGGAACTTTAGATTTCAAAGGTAAATGTTTACGGTTGGCTTGTTTTAAGGATAAATGGATAAATGGAATAATAAATCTCACACCATATCATGTCATGTGGCAAAGTATCTTTTTTCCATTGAAACAACTGCTTGCACTATTATTTCCTTTCCCTCAAATTCCTTCTGCATCTCATTTTCTCATCTGATTTATTAATTATATTTTTGTGTTCAGATTATTTATGCATGTGAAATGTAATTCTAAGTACTAAATCTATTATTTCTGTTTTGTTTTTCTTCTATGGAAGTTTCTGGGCCAGGGGTCAAATCAGAGCTGCAGTTGTAGCCTATGCCACAGCCACACAGAACCGGATCCAAGTCACATCTGTGACCCATGCTGCAGCTTGCAGCAGTGCCATATTCTTAACCAACTGAGCGAGGCCGGGGATCAAACCCACATCCTCACAGAGACAACAACAGGTCCTTAACCCTTGAGTCACAATGGGAACTCCTATTCTTTATATTTTTTTAATAATAAGGAGTCAGCCTTAGCATGCATGATACTCCATTAAGGAAGTTTAACTCGAAGTCCCCACTCGATATGCTAAGTCCCATT
Organism: Catagonus wagneri; assembly: GCA_004024745.2. NCBI lineage: Eukaryota > Metazoa > Chordata > Mammalia > Artiodactyla > Tayassuidae > Catagonus > Catagonus wagneri. The sequence goes on from PVHT020000079.1 coordinate 9,577,481, forward strand.
TATTTTTAAGTAAAAGTTATGATTAGATGACTCTTGAGTGCTCCTGCCACAGAATGTATACACGCAATGTTAATTGGATGATGGCTTTTAAAAAGCCAAGCTTTGCCTCACCTTGGCAAAAATAAAACAAAATAGAAGCAAAATGATGCAGGTACCATCATTTGTTTTACCTCCCTCTCCTGGACTCCTGTAGCAGTAATTCTCATTAGGGAACAATATCACTGTAGAGAGAGTTTGGAGAATGTATGAGGATGTATTAGGTTTTTACAAAAATTAGATGGAGTGGCACCAGGACCACCACTGGCTTGGGTGAAACCAAGGAATGCTAGATATTTGCAACTTGCAGAGGTTTTACCACACTGAAAAATTTTCCATACTTGCTGAACTTTTGAATATCTTATCAGATATTCATGTAGATGAAAAAATCTGTTATCTACAATTAAAGCCTACTTCTATGTTACATGTAATTATAAGGATTAATCACATTTTCATGTACACTGAATTTTTCTAAAACCAAACTATTAGGTAAATTTAGAAAAAAACTGTTCTCTTGAACTTTACCAATTGCTGGTCTCTGGCAGCAACTCTATAGTATGTTTGCTGCTTCAATACGACAATCTTGTGTCAGTTTGCATTGGTAGCTGAGGCATTGCAAGGTTTTCTCTGTAGGTATCAGACTTGACTTCATGTCTTCATTATGTAGTAATGCTCAGGTATTTACATTTCAAGATACTTTCTATTTTATTATAAAGATCTTTCATTTTATTTATCTTTTATAGTTGTTACGTTGCATTGATATTTTTAAATTATGTGCTTAGAATGGCTCTACAAATTTTATGTCAGTATAGTAAATGAGTTTACAAAATATTTGTTATAAAGAGGAGGCACTAAGTCTGATAAGGTTGAGAACAATTGCCTTTTGGCATCAAGGCTTGAATGCATTAGTTGGGAAATTTTTTCAATCATAAATCTAGAGATTATTTTAATAGAACAATTATTTCCAATGAGGAAAATAGTATCTCAGGGATTTTTAAATATGCAGTGATAAGCCCTTAGTGCCTACCTTCTTATGTGTATGGATGAAGAGTGTTCAAAACAATTTGTCACATGCACAGAAATACAAAAGATGAAACCTAAAGAGATTATACATTAGTCTCTTAAGAGTAAAACTGATGGAGAGAAGCAGTATACCTTTCACAGAGGCAGATATTTTCAAAGCAATGTGTGACAGGTACAGGGACAAATCCCGTTAATAAGTAAGAGGATTTGTGCTTGGCTCTGTCACATGCCACTTTGAAAACCTACCCTCAAACTGTCTATAAATTTTTATGCCCATCTTTTTCTCCTTACTTTTTTCCAGAGTGTCTGATTCTTTTGTTTGTTTGTTTGTTCATCATTTCCCTTGCTTTATCTACTGGCATCCTTTAATAATTTTTCAGAGGTTTATAGGCGTGCTATGATTTTGTGGCTAGCTTATTGTTAACAAAATAATATTTTCTGATTATTTTTCACTGTCGCCTTTACAGCTTTGTTATAGGACATTTTTATACCACTTATGACTTCTATTAAAAAAATATGCCTCATGGAAATTAAGGAAGAAAGTTGTATTTATTACCTCAGTTAGTTTTCTTTTTTAATATATAGTTCTTTTTAAGAAAAAAAGAACATTAAAAATGTAATGTTATGACATGTGAGTGATACACTATCTGATAATAAAAAGAGTTGTTCATTTTTTGAGTTATGAATTTTTAAAAATTAATCACTAAGCCGAGAGGTATTTAACTTGTTTGCAAAGCAGAATCAGAACCAGCTTCAGTCCTAATTACTGATGGCCTACCTCTCTTTCTGACCCTTGACCTTGGTGCCTCATCACATGTGAAAATGCTGATGGAGGTAGAGAAACACAAGTATTTGGTAGAACATCTTTTGGTTTATAACTTTGTGCCGGGTGATGCAGCGCTCTTTCATTCTGTCAAAGATGATTTGTTTTCTGACACTTTGAATTTGATAACTTGCTATTACAATAAAATAATTCCATGGTACTTCAGTAAAATGTTTTATAATAAATAAGAAGCTAGAAATTTTGCTAGTAGGAATCAAGTACTTCAAAGTTCATTATTATTTTAGGATGGTAAGTTTCTGAGAAAAAGGTTGTTCATGAAAATTTCATTAAGTGGGCAGTTCTAAAAAAATAATTGTTCTATGGAATTTCTGGGTTTTTTTTGTTTTGTTTTGTTTTGGCCTCAAGAACATTATAGATATCTAGAACCTATTGAACTGCAAGGGTTTTCTACAGGAGTAGCAATACACATCTGACACCATTTTATTTGCTCATTTTTTTTTTTAAGTCTTTAGGGCTGCACCCATGGCATATGGAGGTTCCCAGGCTGGGGTCAAATCAAAGCTGTAGCCACTGGCCTACACCACAGCTGCAGAAATGCCGGATCCGAGCTGTGTCCGTGACCTACACCACAGCTCATGGGAACACCAGATTCTTAACCCCCTGTGAGAGGCCAGGAATCGAACATGAATCCTCATGGATACTACTAGTCAGATTTATTTCCATTGAGCCACGACGGGAACTCTTCTTTGCTCATCTTTAAATACAGACCTAGATCATCCTTCTGTGGCATCCAGCAGCTGGATGAAAAGTAGAAAACTAAGCTGATCTTCCAGATGGTTTTTCTACATTAAATCTAGCATCTGGATATTTTTTAAACATTTAGATGATTGGCTGAGTTTTCACATTACATCTGCATATTTTTGGCATGGCATTACTGTGTGTGTGTGACTACGTGTTAAAAACATGCTACTACTCAGATAAAATAGGCCAGAAAATACACCAGTGGGCTTTGAATTTCTATGCATTTCTCTGGGCATCCAAACCCAGACTCTAGGACCAGCCAGCTTAAGTTCAAATTACAGAAAATTTCTGAAAGTCAATGACACAGTGTGAAAGACAGGATAGTTTCTTGTGTTATTCAGCTCAGTAATATCAGTAGATACTTAGATACAACTTGCTGGAAGATAATCAGAAGTCACCTGGCTAAAATCATTTTAAACTTTAGGAACTTACCTGTTGGCAAGAAAAAAGTCAAGCTAATATGTCTTCTAAATTTTTTTTACCTTAGAGGTGAGTTTAAATAAGAGGGTGCAGAACTGAGCTTTCAGCATAAAGGAAAGTGAGAAATGAAGGAAGATTTGTGGAGTACATATAGTTGTGAGTTACACTATATCAAGGTGTTTCAAATGTATCCTTCTATTGAATTATCACCATTACATCTAAAGTAGAGAATATAGAACGAGGATTTGCTTTACCTCTTAAAAGTTTGGTTTGAATCCTTCCTCTGATTCATAGTAGCCAGCTGTGTAGCTTTAGTCATGCTATTTGAATAATTTCTGAGTCTATGTTTTCTGACTTATATGTAATATGTAAATACTATCTCCATTATATGCTTGTTGTGTAAATTATATAAGGTAATATATGCTAAATTTGGCTTAAGTCATAATATATAGTACATGAGAATGCTCAATAAATGTTTACCATTTTATAGTTTAAGAAATGGGTTTAAAGAGTTAATGGTAGTCATAGAAAGAGGATGTCTTCTAAGGAGGGATTATATCTAAGTATGTCACCAATCCTTATACTGTACTTCCTCCATCATTTTAAATAGCTTATTTAGAGAAACAATAATTTCCACAGTTCTGTTGCTTTTATAAGATGCATACCGAAATAACATTTTTGTAAGTTACAGAGTAATTTCACACATCTTTACTTCTCATCTTGAAGTATAATCAAAATGAAATAGCAGTGGTTATATTGATGCTGTGTTATGGTCCTATGAAAATTTGAAGGTATAGTATCTTAACAACCTATGCATCCCCATTGCTTTTAATAAGTTTTATTAGCAACAGACCAGTCCTGAAAGGTGGTAGGGTCTAGCCTTCTGTCACTGAATGTCTATGTGACTATGAACTATATGATTAACTCGACAAATATATACTGTAAACCTGCTTTGGGATACAGGATTCTAGGTTAAACCAAATACAGACCCTACCCTTAAGGAAGATATCAGACAAACCCTTAAATGCATGATTAAGTCTAATAAACTGGAATATACATACGCTGTGCTTTAGGAACATGAGTGAATGTAAAATTACAACTAAGGGAATGTTAGAAGTGCTTATGAAGAAAGCACCATTGAGAGAGCCTCTAAGAATGGACGGGGCTTGGTACAAGGAGATGAGCAGAATTCCTAGAGGTGGGAAAGCATTCAGTATCTTTGAGAAGCAGCTGTACACTTTTGGTCAGCGTGTTAGGCACATTTTGATGACACAAATTGCATATTCAGTTCACTTAAATGATAGCAGACCACACTAGGAATAGGAATGTTTAATCAATGCCAATGAGGGGATTTTGAGATATTTGACTATGATGTAAAATGATGAGATGCTAGGCAATGAGAAGTTACTTAGGCAGGAATTAGAGGAAGATGGATTGCATGGGGAAACTTAGATTCAAGGAATCTGCAAGGAAACTAAAATATGTGATGTTTCATGAATTTGAAGATGCCCTAAGTTTACTCATCAATAAGATCAATGGGCTGGACTTGATTTATTTTTTAGTCCTGATCCAGCCTTTATTTTCTAAGTCAATATTTTCTAAATTGTGTTCACTTGAATGCTATTTCTGCTAGATGACAACATGCACTATGTTAATTAAAAGAAGAAGAGTTATGTGATTGAGCAGTTTTAGGACCAAGACTGAGCAAAATAGCAATGGAATTTGTGTTTGAGGGGACTTCTCCGAGTCTTATTCTGCCAGTGTTCATTACTGCTCTCTATGCATTTCCAATGTGGAAACTGTATGTGTATTGCTTTCCAAGATTATATGACCACAGAACCTCCTAGCTTACATCTTTTGGTGTCAGGGTTTTATGAAATATATGTATTTTATTGTTTGTCCCACTATGTATGCATAACAGATTCTCGATTGTAATAGGCCTTCGTTCTCTGTTTTAAATGATCCATGCAGTGTAACTTAAGAAACTCAGGTGGTTCTTGCAAGAATTTCAAAGGACTCTCCCCCACCCCAATACTTTAAAAGCCATGCAAGAGAAGAATGCATTCAACTCACATCACATGCCACTGACATTTGAAGGTGGAATCATTGTTTCCTCAACTATCTAAGGAGGAGTTCGGTGCTTCTTATAGTGGACTATAGTGACAACCAAACTCTGAAGTAAAAGTGTTCCTCCTCTTTCTGGAAAGAGGATTCTCTTTGACTTATCAGGCGCTTTTTAGAGGGGGAAATACGTAGAGTAGTGAGAAAGAAGGATCAAGTGACTAGACAGAAGACTGGTGCCATCAACCCCTGGCTATAGGTGGGGCGGTACAGTCGTGATCAAAGGGCCACACATCTATCAAAATAAGCTTGAAACTGTCTCTTCGGAAAAGAAGAGTTTTATGGAGAGTCTTAAGTAAGATATGACACTTGTCAGAGAAAAATAAGAAAATTGTTCCAGATGGTTGAGATTGTGAGAAGGAGGTGAAGAGGTCAGAGGAGGCAATGACTGGAGAGAAAAAGAAGAGGAGTGGTGAAAATCCTTGGGGGTTTGGACAGGTAGCTTCAGCTTATCTGAATGACAATGAGATTCCAGTGAAGAAACCAAATTAATAAAAAAGGAAATTTTAAGTACTTTAGCATGCAAAACTAATCTTGTAGAGTTATCATTCAGAATTGACTAGAAGGAGCTGTCAGGTAGGAGGAGTTCATAATAAAGTGGCATCACACTTAAAAGAGCTCCAAGTGCGATGTTTGCTGTCATTGGTTGCTTTTCTGCACTTTGCAGTCACCGGTTTACACCTTGCAGTTCAATGTACTAACAGTTCCCTCTACTGTCTCTCAGCAAGATGGTGATAGTGCAGTCAACACTGCTTGGTTTAGTGTTCACTATTTTGACCATCTCAAAGAAGTGCTGAAAAGAGGCGTATGTTCTTTTTTTATTAACTACACTCCCACCTTAGAAGCACGACAGATTTTCAGTTTATTCATTTTTAAAAAATCAGAATATATCTCTTCAGACCTTGAAAGTATTTAAATCCTACCTAAACTTGAATTTCCTCCTATCTGTTAAAACAAAACAAAACAAAACAAAACTGGCCTATTTCTGTTCCTATAAAGTAATTGGAAGTGAAAAAAACAAGGATGTATGTCTGGTTCAGCTACAGCATTGCAGACTATTCAAGCACCCTAGAAATACAGTTGCATGTGTACACTGGGCCCAAGGTGTTCTAGCCATGTAATCTTGGCCAAATTATTTATCCTTGGTCTTTGTTGGTTTATTTATCTTTAAAAGTAATATATATTTTCACTAATAGTATTGTTGATAGTATTGAAAAATACAGTGTACGTAAAGATTTTCGTGGTGTTCTAGGACCATGGTAAGTTTCAAATTTTGCTACTTTAACTCCTAGATTTCTTTCATTCATTTACTTAGCCAAAAAAATTTATTAATCACTTTCTAAGTGCTGAAGATACAACACTATGCAAAGCAGACCAAGTTCCTGACCTTACCCAAATTATATTCCATTTGGGGAAGATAGATAATAAATAAGCAAGGAACTTATGGTATATCAGCTACTGAGAAATGCTGTGCATTAGGAGTCAAATTACTGTTTTTTTTTTTTTTAATCATTGGTCTTTTTTCTGGATGCCTAAAGCAGTGGTTGATGTATGCTCATGGACATGGATGCATTTCTCTACTGAATGAATGTGAAGGTGGTTGTGTTACAGTTAGGATACAGTGGTATGATCTTATAATTTAGGGACCAAACCAAGAACTTTTGGGGTGTGAAAGGAGAGCTATGAACATCACCTAGGGGCAATAGAAGCAAATTGGTAATATTTAGATGCAAATAATACATAATAATAAATAGATGCAAATCTCAGATAAACTAGGAAGATGTAACTACGCCAGGAATTTGGGACTTCCAGCAGGCAGTGCTGATACCAGTGCAGTAGGTAACATTAGGCCAAAATGATGTAGCTCATGTAATTAACACATGGACAGAGTAAGATTGATATTGATAGCCTAAGGCTAAATAGGATTCACAAATAAGAATCAACTGAGAAGTTCTTGTCCTGATGGAAGGAAGCTGCCAAAGGCAGCCATTACTCTCATATGCTGCCCAAATGCAAGGTGGGCAGATTACAACTTATATGGATCCTCCTGGCCTGGCAGCCTGGACTCTGTTTGTCGTAGCTGTCCTTCATGGAGAAAGAGGCATGCATTATCCTCTGGGAGCCCATAGTGAGCCCACACTGGATGATGAGAATAGTCTTGTGGCCGTTTGAGTTTTAGTGAATGGCAGGAAGTGGTTTAGGATCCTCAGAGACTGTGGAAGATTTTAGTCTTTGGAGCTCTCTGGACTGTCCTTGTTGAGGTCCTTTTATCCAAGTGTCCATCTCCCTTCTCTTGAGCTTCCCACCATCTTGTTCAACTCTCCCTCTGCCTTGGATTGGAGAAAAGCCCCTGATAACTGAATTCTCTAAATAGGGGTAAAGAAGAAAACTTCGTTTGAGTCTCACAGGAAAAAAGGGGAGGAGGGGCTAAAAATTTCTAGTAAATGTGAGTGAAGTCATGACTGACATTTGGGTCCTTTACTCTTTCCCTTGAGCTAAGTTTCTGTTTCAGCTATTGCCAAAAGTAATCATAGTTCCAATGTGTATAGTATTTTAAGTGTCAACATGCTCTACTTTTTAAATCTACTTTCATTGATGATAATGGCCTTGTCATTGTTAAATATCATCATTGTCTTTTTCTTCTTTCACTGGTAACCCTATTTTATGGCCACTGGGCAGTCCAAGAAAATTCATACAGGAAGGTCAAGAAGCGAGCCTGTACTAAGTTTTGGACTGTTCTGGGATTCCCTTCGTGGCTCAGTGGTTAACGAATCTGACTAAGAACCGTGAGGTTGCGGGTTCGATCCCTGGCCTTGCTCAGTGGGTTAGGATCCGGCGTTGCCGTGAGCTGTGGTGTAGGTTGCAGACGCGGCTGGGATCCCGCGCTGCTGTAGCTGTGGCAAAGGCCAGTGGCTACAGCTCCTGTTATACCCCTAGCCTGGGAACCTCCATATGCCACTGATGCGGCTCTAGATAAAGGCAAAAAGACAAAAAAAAAAAAAAAATTTGGACTCTTCTGATGTCTAGATGGTATTTCTGCTTTCAATAAACACACAGCACTTTTGTATTTAAACATACTCTAAAGGGACTATGCTTGCTTAAAAATTGTCACAGCATTATTTAAGTTTGGATTTATCTCTGTAATCTGTTTTCTTCAGCAAAAGAATTGTCATTCCTTTTTTTTTCCCATTTTCTATTTAGCCATCCACCCAACACATATAGCTGCCTTTTGAGTAATGGTAAAGGCTTATGTGCTAACCTAGATACAACTTAAGTATAAGAAATGCCCCCTAGCTTTTTCATCAAAATAACATAATTCAAACAATTTTCACACAGAAGACATTTCTGACAAGTTACTCTTTTTGTCTTTAAATAATAGTAATGATCACTAAAACAATGATAGATAGTAATATTTATACCATTTCAAGCACTTTAACATCTATCATCTTATTTAATGTGTACAGTGTATCTATGAGTAGATATTACTATTATCCCCACTACAGAGTTGAGGGAGTATAAGAAATCTTCCTGAATTTGGACCTGGATCTCTTTAGAGTTTACTCTCTTAACTATTTGCTGTCACTCACATGTGCAAAATAGATAATTCATAATACCGTGGACAAGAGTATGGACTCTGAGCCACACTGATTTCATATTAATCTGTGGTCCTGTACTGACTAGCAGCATGGTTTGGACAGGATGTTGGTACTGTCCAGCTTGTGCATCTTCAACTGCAAATTAGGGACAATAGAGGTTACTGTGGGTCATCTCAAGGACTAAATTCTTCTATCATTCTCTTCACTAATTACTTCATCTGATTTTTTTTTTGACCACCTGCTATATTCTAGGCATTATTCTGGGTGTTAAGAAAAACATAGGTGAGCAAAAGAAGCATGGTGCTGGTCTTTACATAATGTGTAACCAAGCAAGACAGAGGAATAAAACAAAAATGTAAGCAAGAAGAAAAATAGTAAATTATAACATGTGCTATACAAGGAATGGAACAAGGAGATGAGGAATGAAAGGGTCACTATGAGAGTCATTGGGAATAGTGGTTGCATCTGTCCAGTTCATTGCTGTATATCACCAAGGCCTGAGAGATTATGGTTTTTTAAGAAATATTAATGGAATGAATGTATAAACGAAAGAAAAAAGAGTAGCCGTGTCTTCAGGGACAGCTTCTTTAAAGAGGTGAGATAGAAGTTAAAATCTAAACTATGAGAAGAGTTGAAATTTCCAATTTTATATTGCTTTATTTAATGTGGATTTCAGTTCTTCACTATGTTACATACAGCAAAAAAGCAATTTCTAGGTAAAACACATGAGCAAAAACCCAGAAATGGACGAGGAAGTTTGTCTCTCCCTACCTTGGCACTGGTTGGATAGAAAAACGCCTCATGAATATGAAACCCTTGAATTAGGGTCTCAGGGCAGAACATCAGGCAGGAAAATTTGCTCTGGGGAGACATTCCCTCAACTCAGACCATATAGAATAGACACAGATAGAGCCCTAGAAAGAAGGGGTTATGTTTTAAAATTACACAATATGCTATCCTAAACTGAGTAAGAATTCACAGACATAATGAGCAGAAGGGTGAGAGGTGCATCAAATTCAGACAGTATGATAGCCTGATGATTAAAATAATAAGCATGTTTAAAATAGTCAGTGATATAGAACAAGATTCAATACAGCTATGTACAAATATGAAGTAAATACTTTAATATAGCTTTGAATATCTTTTGGTTAATTACTGTTAAAGATATATTATGACCACGATTCACACAGCTGTTTATCAACTGGAGCAGTTCAGAACATAAAACTCTGACCTTATATATTAGACTTGACAGCAGTTACCCATTTACACATATTGGTTGCATAATTTCTTTCTCTGAAATTTCCAATTTTATATTGCTTTATTTAATGTGCATTTCAGTTCTTTACTATGTCACAGCATACACAAATGGTTTATATTTAGTATTCTCTAAAAATACAAAGGAAAAACTAAAAGCAGAGGCCTGTGATTGATTGTACATTTAAATAAATGCACTGCAGATTGAGACAAATGCGCCGAGCGTGTGTGTTTCAATCACTGTATCGTCACACAATTGAATAAACACACATGTACAATACAATGTTTAATTGAGTGCAGCAAGTACATTTATTTTAGTGATTGCACCATTGCATATTGAAGCAAATGCACTGAGTTCACTTTGGTGGAACTGAAGTTCTATACACATGTACAAGTTTTAAATCTTTCACTGACTTTGATAGATCAGAAATACCCACATGTCCTTAACTGATTAAAATGAAGTGGTTTTTATTTCACAAAATTTACTTTTTATGTAATCAAATAAACTTGAAAAGAAATCTTGTTATTAGCTCTCTAAAAAAATTAAAAACTATGTTTCTATTCCTTAAAATGTCACTCTGGTCTCAGTGAGGATGGGGCACACTTCTTCTGTGCCCGAGTAACTTTTCTATGACTATCTCGTCCGGAAATTGCAGTTTCAACTCTTTAGGCATCAAGCATTGGACTCATTTTGCTTTAGGATTGTTTGTACAGCTTCAGTCAAATTCAGTATCACCTCGTGCATGCATGCACATCTGAAGGCCAAATCTGGGCTATTAGGTCTAAAGACTCAAATGGAGCTTGCTAGATTCTTTCATGCCTCCTTCATGCTCTATTTACATAGATGTTCTTTTTCAGAAGTGCTGCCATACACAGATTTCTAGGTCATTTCCATTAGTAGCATCTTGAAAGGAAGAATACAGAAAACAAAAACTTAATAGTAGTTCTTGCTTTACTGTGTCAGCTTTCTAACATCTGTTTCATTTTCCAGGTGTGATGGACAGGTGGTAATGAATGTTTAGTACCAGGTACCCAAAAAGAGGTTGCTCGAGTAACAAGTTTTATACTTTGATCCTTTATCCTGGAATGTATTGGCTTTAATTTTAATTGCCTCTTTCATAGTTACTTTTTTTAAAAAAACAAATATGCTGTTAGCTCTTCACATTGAGTGTTTATTAGTTGGAGAAATCTTCCAACAGATATTTCTAACAACAGAAATCTTACATTGCTACTCTAGGGGAGTAAAGTCTGCAAATTCAATTCCAGGCAATGCTACTTGGGAGATACTTTGCCAAATACGTTTGGAAAAAAAAATATACGTGCTAACAATATTAGCTAATTGGTTTGAGGTCCTATCTTTGTCCCCACTTTTCAAAAGAGGAAACAGAGTTTAAAATGTAAAGTAACTTCCTTGTGTGTTTCTGAAATACAGATGCACAGAATTTATTAACTGAGATACCTTGACACGAATTAATCTGGTTAACTTTAGCTCAATTTTTATCACACTTATTATATAATGGAACACTTTGCATGTAAGGTTTTTTAGCATCACACAGGACATACTTTACGACATGTTAGACTAAGTAAACAAAAATAAAAGAGTCACTGCCTTTATAAGTGTTAACAAAAAATGCCTATCCATTCCCAAAGATCTTGAATAAACTTGCTGACCAGTTTAAATGACAGATCATTTTGATGAAAAAAATCAGCCAAATTGGCTGCTTGATGATGGCTATTTTTAAATGGTTATTTGCATCTTTCCTTAATACAGGGGGTCATTGCCAGATTATTCGAACCTAACCCATTGAAAAGTGAACAATTAAGCCAACCAACCAGTCATGATGCCTTGTGACTGATTTCTCTTTCCACTAAATTGACTGGATGGAATAGTTTATCCTCAAAACATTTTAAAGGTCTTTCTCTTTCCAGTGTGTTTCGTATTTTTGTAGGTTTGTATTAGAAGGAAATCTGTGTTGTTTACTATACATGTATAATTTTGTCCAAAGTAGATATAGCCTGAAGAACAGACCATTTAACCACTGGATAAGGTTTCATGGCAAGGAGAGAAATCACTGTGCATGTTTTTAAATAAGTAGTGAGAAAAAAAATTAAGCTTGTTTTAATTTTTACCCCCTCTGAAGCAGTATCTTCTTATTCACACAACAGATAATATATATGGCAATAAAGCATACATTTTTACCCATTTTATATCAATTCGATAAAAGCAATATAGAAAAGCATAGCCCATTAATAAACAACACTTAAAGATATAAAATTATGTGCTTATTTCTCCTTCACTCTGACAGAAAGCATTATCTAAGATCAGTCAAACAAATGAGAATAAATAATATGACAAACTTTGAGAGAGAATTTAGGCTTCAGCTTGATTGTCCTGAGATGTTTTTATTGCCATTTTATCCATTCTCTGCTTAGCTTCTGCTTAAGATGTTGGTGAGATGATGAAAGCTGAAAAGTAAATAGGTGCTTCAATAAATGCAAACAAATGAGTGCTTTCCTAGCAAAGAATTACGGAAAATCAGCCTTTCCTCTGAAGCTAATCCCTCGACAGCTAAGACTGTGAATTTCCCCCCTCAACATGCACACAGATGGGTTGCCACTGAGGATGACAGATGAGTTGTGTTTGGCGGGATTAATGCGCATTATCATGTTAATGGATGCTTAGGTGAGGTCTGAGCAAGTCACAGGCCTGGGCAGAATTACTGGGGTTTACAGAACTCTGTGTGTTCATGCTCCTTTTCTCTTTCTTCTTCTTACTAATAATTAACTTGTAATGTTTAACATTTTTAGCCTACCAAATGATCCACAGACTACTGCCTTCCTAAGTACTTGGAGCATTTATAGATCAGGCATCATGCGCTCTGTCCTTTGACATGCAAAATGCAGGCAGTCCTGCCTGATTTGTCCTTCCATTGCCTTTGTGCATTCAGCTCCCTCATAATCCAGAGTCTACTTTGTTGCAATCGCTTTTGAAATCTGACATATTGATCAAGAGTTTAGCCTTAGTAACTACTGCACATATATCAACTGTTGTTGAGCGTGTCAGGTCACATTTGATGGCAAGATGATCCTGTGCCCAACTAGAAGAGCTCCAGCAGCTCACATGAGTTGATTCTGTTAACCTCATCCAGCCAGAAAGGTATGTTGTGGCATCATCGCTAACACAGCAGAATTTCATAGCATCAGCTCAGGAACTCCGTGTAGGTTAGAGACAATGGAGATATCACCAAAGAGATAAAATGAAAGCCTCGTCAATATTCTATAATGGTTGTCATTTTTAAATTAAGGCAAACATCAATAAGTATTAATGCCAGACGTTTATGTCCTTTTGAAATTGTCTAAAAGCGGCTAGGTGTTTTCCTATTTAGTTTGGGTCAGCAAACTCCTTCTCTATGAATAAGGTACCAATATTACCAAATGAATGTAAGCAAATGTTTACCGTTCTCTGCTTTAAAAAATACTGCTGCAGAAATTATTTTTTTTTGTTTCACAAAAGTGTCCCTTTATAACCTAAAGAAACAGTTCCTTGAAATTCACTTAAAATCGTTTTTAAAGAGAAAATTTCCACATCACTCTTAAGTGATAAACATACGACAAAGGGGAAAATATTTCAGAAATATTGATTTCCTGTATTAATTAAAACAAATAGCTAAGCAACGGGATGACATCTGTGGATAGATGGATTGAATGCCCGTTTGCTGGAAAGAATCTAGGTTTACTCCTGTCGTCAGGTCAGGGAGTGATTGTCAACAGAGCCCCCTTTTATTCCCAAAGGTTCCTATTTGTGTGATAAACCTGTAAACCAAAGTAATGGATTTCTAAATGAAAAATTTCGGTCCCACATTCAGAGTCTGCCAGAGAGGGAGGGCTATAACTTGGCAGTAAGCCCCCACTGCCAGAAAACACGTCAGAATCATTGGTCTGTACAGGGGGACACTGAGGAAGGTTTCCATCTAGGGGAATTCAAGGCTAGAACTCAAATATCTTGGTGACTCTTTTGTGTCTTTTCCAGTAAACGTTTTAAACTTTCCATTCCCAGAATAATCAGTATTATTAGATACATGCCTGATTTCTTATTTTGATCCAATAAGTTTTTTAATCTCCAATAGCTTTTTCTAAATAAAATTGAAATATCAAATAAATTCAGTATAAAATCTTTAGTTATTTGAATTGATAGACTTTTGATCACATATGGTAGTCACTGATTTAACTAATCAGTTAATCCTCATTTTAGCCTTCTGGCTAGGAGGAATGACCACTGTGCATGAGGAAACTGAGATCAGAGAGGTCAAGTTAGTTAAGAGGGGACACAGCCAAGAAGTGAGGGATGTGCTAAATATACAAATATTACTGATTCCAAAAGGCTCAACCTTAAGCTTTCTGATGTGACTTATGTAAACACAAACTATACATAGACCTTCCTTTTTTTCTTTTGGTCTTTCTAGGGCCACACACAGGGCATATGGAGGTTCCCAGGCTAGAGGTCGAATCAGAGCCACTTGCCTCTGCCACAGCCACAGCAATGCCAGATCTGAGCCACATCTGTGACCTACACTACGGCTCACAGCACTGTCAGATCCTTAATCTGATGAGCGAGGCCAGGGATTGAACCTGCATCCTCATGGGATGCTAGTCAGATTCGTTTCCACTGAGCTATGAAGGGAACTCCCATAAACTTTCTTAAAGTCTATAATATGCTATTCATTTTGATGTTATTCTGGAAATACATTTGTTGTCCATAATGGCAAAAAATTACCAAACCATTCCATCAGTAACTTTTATTTTTTTCTGTTTTCATTCTATTGTCCCATTTTTTGTTTCCTAATCCATTCATATGTGTGGCTGAATTTAAGTAAGTAACAGAACAATAAGTAATATTCATGCAGAGTAACCAATTAACACACTTCACAAACACCCTAGCAATTCACACACAAGAAGGCTAGACTGGGAAGAATTCTTTATTAGAAAATAAAAACAGTTTAATGAATCAACATGTAAATCTTTAATGCTATGTGATGAAATACAGGCATCATTCTTTTGAGGACCAAGTTCAGGCTATACATCAAAAGTAATTTTTGATAATTACCTCAAGGCCTCAAATTACTTAGCAAAAAGCAGAACTACTGAAAAAATGTGGACAGAATAAAAAGCATTCCTCTTAAGTCATTAGCTTCCTACCATAGTCTCTCCATTTAAAACCTTGGTATTAATAATAACTTCTGTCCCACATCATAAGTTTGTTATGAGGACAATAGTGGTATTATAGGCAACAGAGCATCTTAATTCAAAATAGTCCTTAAAGACTCAAGTAAAGGCCTCACCATTTCGTAAATTTTTTTACCAAATTTCCATGGAAAAGAATTTCCTTGGTGTATCTGTACCTCTTTAGTACCATGCCAAATAGGTAGGGTCAAAACATGGTTTTATATTAGTATTTTATATATGTGTATATATATGATTTTTATATATTATATATTTTTATATATTTAAATGTATATTATATATTATATTTATATATTTTTTATATTTTTTATAAAATTTTATATATATTATATATATATATTTTAGCAAATGTTACTTCATGAGACATCTCAAAAATATATCCATATATGTTTATATATAATTTTTATGAACCAAGGACAAAACGATTTGTGATAATACCTGAATATGTGTGTTAATTCTATAGAAATCGGAAAGTAAAAGAACATCTTTCTCATTTCAATATTTGCACTTTCAAAAAGCTGCCTCAACCTCAGGTAACAGCCTTGTAGTAGGTTTTCTAAAAGGAAATAGACATGTGCTGCTAAAGAAAAGTTTTATTTTCCAGAAGATTAAGACAAAATAATTCAAGTTTACCAAGTTACGTAATAGTCTTTGTTGAGCTGAGGCTTTCACCCTCTCACACATAGAGATCTAAGGAAACAAAAAAGGAGGAGGAGGAGAAGTCTGCAATATTTTAAGAAAAAAAAAGCTTATTCCATTTTTGTGTACAAATGTTACTGCTGATGCACTTAGACACCATGTAAGTTCTGCTTCGGACAGATCCTCCGCAGATGAGCTGAAGCGAAGGAGGCTGAGGACAGGCTGCGCTGAGGACTCTGCTCTGCCTAGGCCTGCTCTCTACCACAGCAGCCCTTTAGGGAGGCAGTGAGTCCTGGGCCATGAAGAACACCGCCAGAGTGGGTGGGTGAAGGCCTCTGGGAATAAATCTTGAGCAGCTAGGATTCTCAGTTCGCATATATAATTTTCCACTTTCATCATCAAAAGCCTGTCAATGCCTATTGCCAAGGAAATTATAAGAAAAAGAAAGGCTTACTCAGCAAAACTTCTACACAGGAAAATGTGTGAAATGAAAATTATTTGAACTGGTACACCCATTATGCACTCTGGAGTCAGATATTATACAAAAAGACAGTCCCCCTGCCTGCCTCATGCCCCCGGGGGGGTCTGAAAGTGGCCTTTATGCTGACAGCCTCCCTCCAATCTGTCTACCTAATATGTGGTCTGTAGTAAATATTTACCATAAGCGAATGGCTGGTATTGCAGGGGTTAACTCACTTCCCCCTAGCCTTTCTCGGTGCTTTCCTTTTTGCAGTAGTGGGTTATTTCTGCAATTCGAAGAACCTCTGCTTCTGCTCTGGACAGACAGAAGCTGTGATCCTGGGTCCTGATCCCTGCACAGAGGGGCCTAGAAAGGTGCCAGAGCATCTATGGTCAGGCAAGGCCTTTGGAGAGCAGATTTGTAGTTTAAAGGAAAGTTATTTCTGCCAAAGCATTTCAAATATGTTGTTAAGTTCTCTTCCCTTTCCTTCTTTTCAGCTGGATGTAATGGTGTCATTTTATCTCCACCCAGGAACTTGTGTCAACAGCTCCCTCCATGGACCATTCACTAGAGTTGCAATGTCACAGTGTCAGAAGCTTGTGTGTGGGTTTTTTTTTTTTTTTAATCTAGAGATGAATGTTTTTTCCTTTCTGAGATCCTCACTTTCCCTTTGATGTCTGTTCTTAGCTGAGTTCTTTCCTGGTCACACTGCATCCACACAATCCCCAGTCACATGTATTTGGGCAGGCCGGGCCCTCCTCTTCTAGCCCCCAGCCAGCCCTTGGGCTGGAGTGGGGGGGGCTCTCTTTTGCTTATCTGTTCGGGTCCTCTCATCAGATTTTCCTTAAGCCTTGGCATCACCCTCATTTCCTTTGTCCTAATACATGAATCAGAATGGCAGTGTCTCTGTGGGAAGGAGGGAAGAAGAGGGGAGAATGAGCAGAAGGAAAAATCTGCTTTCAGAAAAGATGCTGTTTCTTAACGGGTCAGACCTGAGGGGAAGTACTGAAAGTCTAGCAAACTTAAGAGTCTTCCCAACCCTTCCCTCCCCTCCCCTCAAACCCCTAATACAGGGGAGATTCAGTATTGACTGTCATGTTATTCACTGGAGAATTTTACTAATAAAATTATATCCCTGCTCTATGCAGGGTAAGTTTATGTGTTGCCACCATGATGTCTTTTATTCTGATTTTATTATTAAACTGTCTCAGCAGTTCATCTGAAATTGAGTCATCACAATTGAAAACTAACAAAGTTTTAATGGAAGACTGTGAAATTTTTATACGAAATGGATTTCTCCCATGACAGATTGTTATTAACTTGGAATACCCAGTGACACATCAGGTAGGGTAATACTACGACACAGTTTTAACAGCATTTATGGTTATCATATGTACTGCTTTATTATTGTCGTTTTGTTGTTTTCATAATGTAGAAATAATATAGCAGAGATGTATGGTTTTATCAAATGATGACCAGTGGCATATTGCATCTTGTTTAGAGGGAGTCAGTCCTCTTGCCTTGTTGGGAATATAGAGTTTAACAAGACACTTGCCATCATTTCCTTAACAGGGATAATAAACAGAACAATTCTGCATAAAAGCTCATATCAGCTTCTTTCATGCCTTTTCTTTTCAGAAGGCTGCCTAAGGGTTTAAGCAATTTACTGGTCTGACCCGCATCCTTTCTCTGCAGTCTGCGGTTCTTTTGTTTAACATTAGTATGTGGGCAAACAGCATTCTGAGCTGTGCAGAGCTTATCAGCCTGCGTTCAGTCGACCGGAACCCCATTCTATGTATCTAAGCGGGGCCACATTTAATACTTCACAGTGGGAGCATGTGCAGTTTCCAAAAATGACTTGTTTATCAGATAAACTCTGTCCTTATGCTGACAGATGTGGTGGATGGTGGATCTTCAGTCTCATACTTCTCTACTATTATAAGGCTTGTACAAAATATGGTATGCTGAGGGTCTGTGAGACCTGGAGACTAGAGTCATGACAAGATATGTTTATGTAGCCACTATCCAACTGCACGCGGATTTACTTGCTCAGTTTGGGAAAATGAAGGCAACTCTCAGTTTCTCTTTTGGAATTGAATAAGTAACTAATTCCCATGTTACTTAAAGTGTTAAGAGAGGAGAGACATTTTCACTGTTAACATAACATCTTATGATTTCATTGGTAAACACTGTAAGGTGCCTTAGTGCCATGGTCTGCTAAAAGCCAAGAGCCTAAGGGGGCTGCCTGAAGTATTGATCACCAGGTACCCAATGGAAGCAGCATGTTGGGAAATTAGAAGAAGTGGGCTTAGGAGACTTATGTGCCATTAACCCAAGAAAATGCTAATATAATCTGTTAACTCAAAATGATCTTTTCTTTAAAATTGTTGTTAGAATTTCATGAAGTTATTTTAAACATATTGAGGAATTATAAAACCCTGATTCTAAAATACGTAAGTCCAACTTTGAGGTTTTATACTATGAACGTGTAGTATTATGTGGTTATTTTGAAAGTATTGCCAGTCTTTGCATATGTATGTGTGTGTATATGTATGTATGTATATATATACACACACATATATATGCATATATGCAACTCTTTAGTTTATTAACACAAAGGTAATATGTATGCCTTTTGATAACTAAAGCTTTTCCTAATGTTACATTTTTTTCTCTGGAGAATTCATTAAAGTATTTTTTTAATGTGCATTCTTGGGATTTATTACAAAGGGTAGTCCAGTTGTGATAAAATAATCTGGGCGTTATCCTGACATCTTAGAAATTCTAAAGTAGCATCCAAAGTGGTGTTAAGGAACCCAGGTGTGGACAACCCAGTGTCTTTCCACTAGGACCCCTGTCACAGAATAAGTACTTATTTTAACTGATTAAACTTGATCCCTAATGCAATTCACATTGCTTGTGGTACTCTTATAATTTAGCACATATGTTACATTTTTGCTCCTACCTATAATTACTCTTCATACTAAAGCATTTTCCCTCTAATTATTTCACTAGTAGTACCCCCCTTCACCTCTCAGTTCTCTACTAATTAAATACCTTTAAACATGTCTTTGTTATTAATTGTGAAGTGTTGCCACGACCATCTGATAAGATAATTATTTGGAAAACCAATTTTAAGTTAATAATTTAAACTTCAGAATTTTCATATAGAAATAAAGGGAACACAATAGAGCAAAACAACAAATACCGTGAGCTACATCTTTGAAGTCTATGTAGCCAAAATCATAAGCAAAGTACGATGTTACTCAGAGCAAAAGTATAATTAATGTAACATACAAATAGACACAGTTCTAGGAAACACATCTAGAATGATGTGTTTTTTTAATTTCCTCCATATTAGCCTGTAGGGTCTAATGCCTTTTTTATGTATAGTTAAATACACCCATGCACTGTCTTTATACAGGCAAGCTTATCAAAGAAGCAGCCATTAAGAAATATATTCAATATCAGACTAGAAGACATTTGTGTGCCTTCCCCTACTCTCACTAATGTGTGCTAGCCAACTGTTCATGCAGAAATTGTAACTGTTAATGAGGGTTAAAAGGAAATTTTAAATTAGGTATCATCTTTTGAATAAGGTACCTCAACTGTTATATTCCGCCTAATACTTATTTTCTACCTTGCCTCTTGCTCTTAGCACAACTCACCACTGAAAAATAAAAATAAAAAATAATTATTATTACAATATTTTTCAAAGGAACCACATACACACCCTTTCCTGGCCCTGCACATTTCCTGGGTCTAACATTTCTGGTGGTGCACACTGTTTTTCCTAACACTAAATCCCGTGTGTCATATGCCTTGCCTGGCTGCAGACTTTGGCCTTTTCACCTGCTGTTTTGGTTGGCTTTAGATGCAAAGCGAAGAATATGAAAAAGAGAAAGGGGGAGGGAGGGAAGTTTGGAAGACTGAAGCTAAAAAAAAAATGGCAAATGTTTTTAGCGCCTTCATCTAGACATGTGTCCCCTCACTCTGTGACATGGCTGCTCCAATGTTGCCATGGTGAGGATTTCTAATCATCCCTACACATGACAGGCTCCTATTTGTCTGCACTCCCTTGGGTGTAAATTTCTAGGCTTAAAAAAAAAATCCATGTGAGCGTATCATCCGCCGTGCAGATGTTTCACTGCTTTAGAATATCAGGCAGCTGCTTGTGCCACCGTAGACAGCTAATTGGAGACTGCATCGTAGGAACAGAGGCGTAATTATGGCATAAATACACATCCTCTGGTGCATCATTGTATCTCTATTAACAGAAAATTTTAAACAGTGCTCAGAGTGTAATTAGTGTAGTTGATAAAGTTGTAAAACATGTAAATAAGGGAAATAGCAGGTACGTGGCCAATCCACTATCCAGCACTAGGGGATGCAGATTATTGCCTATTTAGAAATAATTAGCAAAGCTGCATTAGCAAAGCCTGTGTCCAACAGAAGCAAGGCAAACATTTATTCTGGTAACAGCTCTTTCTGTGCTAGCCATGAAAATCTACTAATATTGGTAATTTAGCCCTCATTACCAGAGGATAAAGCATGAAAAGAGCTCAGACATGAAATATGACAAGTAATATTAATTTTTATTCCAGAGGAAAGGATGCTTCCTTGGGTTGCATGCTGATTTCTCGGCAGGGTCTCAGCAGTGCGTGCGGAGGAGGCAGTGGGTAGCTGGTAGTTGAGAATTCAGGATACGGAGCTGGCTCCCTGCTGGAGGTATACCCTGGGGTGGCTATGACAGTGGCTGATGAGGCATGCCACTGTTAGTGCCCAGCCAAACCTCAGGTCACAGTTCAAAACAAGCACTCAGCCATTAAACTTCAGTCCTTATGGGCCTGTGAGGGCTTATGTCCTCATTCCTGATCTTTTCCACCCTCCCAGCCCCTCTTCTCCTTCCTCTCCGACATTTCTTTTTTCTCCCCTGGAATGATTTTGCAGAGCTACACGGGCAATCAGATTGATTTTTGTGCTTGCACCGCCCTGTGCAACGTGCTTCTGATAATGAGCTGCTGTTGTTGAAGAGGAGCGGGAGGGAGGGGTGGCGTCAGCTGTGCCTGAACTACGTCGTGAGCCCTGGATGAGAAATGATACTTTGGCTCGTAGACATTGAAGACTGTGTCACTGAAGAATATCACCCTGTGACCAGGAATCATGAATGGCAAAAATTTGGAGCTTGCTTTACAAATACACTTCCTAATGAAGAGAAATGCAAAAGCACTGCTAGTTTCAGAAATCTCAATTCATTTTCTAGACAGTGGGATAAAGAGGCAGAATGTTTGGGGAAGAGCCACCTTTTTTGCATGAATCTTTGCTGCTAGCCTTGTTCTTTGTTTCACTCTTGAAGCATAAAAAAAAATGGCAGAATTAAAAACCAGCCCTATAAAACTAACCATGTTTTGTGCCATTCGCTTCCTTACATCACCTTTTTATTTCCTTATGCATAGGTGTGGCTTCTTTTTGCATGCTTCGGGGCACACAACAGGGAAAGGGAGAATTTCCTGAATTTTAGATTGAACTGCTAGGAAAAAGTTAGCCAATAACAAACTTGATTTCTACTCAGTCTGAATTTCACAGTGCTTTCAGAATGCCATGCAAACACTATATGGAAGGAAGGAAGGAAGGAAGGAAGGGAGGGAGGAAGGGAGGGAGGAAAGGAAGGAAAGGAAAGGAAAGAAAAGAAGGGAGGGTATTTTGGAAATTTAAAAAATGAAAATGGTAACATTCAAAAGTATAAATTTAAATAAAGACTTGATCCATCTTCTTTTTAATATATAAAAAACTGAGAACCCAAATTCTCTAGTTTCTCACATGATGGACAATGAAAGTTGTCTCTTATCCAAGGCACACTGGAAGTTAAGGTGCTGTTTGCTATAGCAAACATCTTGTGTTCCCTCTTCCTACTTTTTAATCTTCTTAGAGGACAATAAACTGATGGTGGCAACTAACTAAGAAATACCTTTACTGTTTCAGGGCATTAAGAAGTGACTAAGACCAGAGTCATCCATGCATTTTCAACCACACATACCATGTGAATACACAACATGCAAAGGTGCACGCTTGCACACACACGTACCGTACCCATGGATACACAAACACATGCTGTTAATCTACAACAGATTCTGCATTGTGAGAATACATTTTATTCCTTTTTGCTTCCCTACTTCTGAACCCAAAGCATCAACCTTGACCAGGTATTAAAGCACTCTTTCTTCAGTTTAGCACAAGTCTCTACCTCCTATGAGCTGAAAATTAGCACTAGAATTGGAATCATATGAACCTAATTAAAGCTCTGGTTAAAAAAGTTACTTTGGGCAAAACGACTTTGTTGGCCTCAGTTTCCTCGACTGTGAATATTGGAAATATTTCCTTTGTCTACTTCACAGAGTTGTAAAGAAAACCCTATAGAAGTATTCTGCAGACTATAAATATGACTTAAATTGCTCTTTATATTATATATCCCATTAGTATTTACAGGATTTACTCAGTAGACAATGTTATTACTATATCACCCCCCAATCACAGTTGGACACTTGCCCATGTTTTAAAACGGAGCACAAATAAGCTCAAATAACGTCATAAAAATTAATCTCTGATTGTGTCTGTGCAGTGCCAAAACTGCTGATTCATAAATGAAATTACAGTCAGCCAACCAGATGTTTCTTCCACAGGATGCCAAACTGCCACTTTAACTGATTTTTATCCAAGAAACTTACTCTGTATAAGGGGATTGTATAAACACTGCATTGATCAATTTCATTTCATGTTCCTGTAAATAATCTCATGTAGATCCCACATACCTTGCTAAGTGCACACTTCCTCACTTACTGGAGACACAGCTTTCACTTTCTGCAGTGAACAGCACTCGGAGAGACTGCCTAGAGGAAAGTTCTGCCCAAGTTGCAGAGTTTTCCCAAGGGATCAGCCTGAGGAGACTGCCACTGAAATGCCCTTGTTATAAGAAATATCCCGGGTAGGACAAAGCTCTGATTTGAATGAGCACAGTTTTTTTAACCCCTCGTTCCCTAAATTCCTCCGTTGGCTTCTGGTGTTTGACAAGCAGTTTCCACTGGGAGACATTAGGCTGCTCCTCTCCACTCCAGCACCGTGCCCGGTGCCTTCATGAAACTGGCACCGGAACAGCAACCATTGCCAAGATCTATGCAAGGGCAGGAGGGACTGAAAGGGAACATGAAGCAAAATGATCCCTTAATTCAAGTGAATTATTGTTACCTTTCTTCACATATTCCTGCTCTCCTCCCTCATTGTTCTCCTTTCAAAAGAGAAGTAATAGGTTCCAAATCAGACCACAAAGAGGATCTTCAGAATCAAGTTAAACTGGAGCACAAGGATCGGGGCTGATGGGAATATGGATTTGCGAGGTGCCAAGTCTGATCTAATTTACGTCCATTTCCTGATTTCCAGCCTTTTGGCATTTATTGAAATAGGGTTTCATTAGAGAGTTCTTGTATAACATATATTTCATGTATGTTGTTTTAGATTTAATTCAGAACATATAATTTTGTATATTTTCTTCTGTGCAAAGCTGTATGTATGTATGAATTTGATGTGCCAAGTATTTAGACTAGTTTTATAATTTCTCTGGTGCTTCTCTAAGCAGCTTTCTCCAAAGGGGCTTGTAACTCATAATCACAGGGGCTGTTTGTGAATATATTTCTCTGGGTCAGAAATTTTGCTAGCGCTGACAGGCACCCTGGACAGCTTTTCAGAAATCTCCTGGTTATTACTCTTCCATTAGAAAGGAAAAAATGATATTTTGCATCAGTAGTTGTTTCTCTCTCTCTCTTTTTCCTTTTAAATCACAGAAATAAAGTGCCCATTGTAAATCGTTCATGCTGGTGGACAATATTGCATGCAGATCAGGCAGACAGATCATTGGATGGAAATGGTGTGGGGGTGGGGAAGGCCTTTGTGAATGAGTAGACACTGGAGGGGTTCTGAAATGGTTTTAGTCAGGTCAAAAGTAGCTCGTTAGTGGGCAGGAAAGGTAGCTGCTCATCCTTTAGGGTGCAAAAAGGCTAACCTGTTTAGGAGTTTCTTACTAAATTCTTTTACTGTTAATAATAATGAAACCATGTGTTTCCACTTAATCTACTTGCATCTTCTGTAATCTAGCTTATGGGTAAACCAGTCTTGAAAAAACAATAGTTATAATAGTTAATGAACTAAATGAGATTTTAAAAAATTTCCTACAACCTTGAAAAACAAAATTTAGGAGAGCTATGATTCAGAGAGAGAAAGAGCGCAGGCTTGGGATGGGCAGGAAATGAGTGTACCGAATTTCAGTGTTCATACTATTAGGGAGAATTTAAATATTCGTCTTTGTACTTTAACATTAACTTTAGCATTAACATTAGACTCTCTCTCACACTCCACCTTAGAATGTCCTTAGTGGGAAAAGCTGAAGGCATTGGAGGTTGCATTAGAAAGGCAAGCTCCTTGCCAAGAAACTAACCGAGTACCAGTAGGAGTTCTATTAGAAGAAGAGCAAAAGAGAATTCTAAATTCATAATGGCTTTTGAGAACAAACTTTTTTGATAATTTATTATTTTATTTTATTTTGTTTTTATTTTTTGGCTTTCCCCAGGCTAGGGGTCGAATCGGAGCTAGAGCTGCCAGCCTACCAACGCCAGATCCGAGCAGCCTCTGTGACCTACACCACAGCTCAAGGCAATGCAGGATCCTTAACCCATCGAGCAAGACCAAGGATCGAACCTGCATCCTCCTGGATACTAGTGGGATTTGTTACCACTGAGCCTCGATGGGAACTCCTGATAATTTCTTTCTAAACAGTAATTCAGTGTCTCCTTGACTCCCAAACATTGTTGCATTTTTAAGGGTGGGAGAAAACTTTTAAAAGTCCTCAATTTCCTATGTATAAATGGAGAAATATGTAAAACTAGAAGAAAGATAATAGTAGAAAACAGGTAAAATATTAGCATATATCAGGTAAAAGCCCTATATGTTCTTATTTGCTTTGCCTTAGTTTTTATTTTTTCTGAGTTAGCTCATTAAGTAAAAGTGTTTTAATCATCAAACGCTGATCTAATACAGAGATACTGGGCATTCATCAGGATTCTCAAAGGGCTAGTTTGGTAGCAGACCTCTTCAGATACAGGGCTTTGATTGTTCCAGGCAAGCTGGTTGGTGAAGGTGACAACTAAATCCTTCAACACTAAGCAATGTTTTAATTGACTACAGAAGTAGTACTTGATGACTGCACAAGCAAAGCTCCGATCAAAATTTCTGTTATTGTAGATTTGTTGAGCATTTATTTTGTTCCAAGCACTAGTCAAGGACCACAAGTGATGAACTGATGAAATAAGCTGCTCAGATAGTCAGAACTCCCTGAGGCACAGCCATTCCAGCCATTTCGGGTTATCCAGCTGAATGGTTTGTCATCTGAAATTTCCTGTCTCCTGCGTTGTCTTGAAGGAGACAAGGTCACCAATGGGATACTCCATGTTCTCTGCTTCCTGCTATTTTGGAAGGGCCTGGAGTCCTGGAGGACCTTCCCACCCCGCCCCCACCTCGCCACCTGCAAAATCATTGTGCTCTTTTCAATACCATTCATGAGCTGATTCTTTCTTAGTTTATTGGGTGACTTCCAGAAACTAAAAAACATAAGGAGGATTTTTGAGAGTTTGCTTTCAAAAGGGATATGATAGGCAATTGTAGGTTACTCTTTAAAAAAAAAAAAATCCAGCCACTTCATCATTTCTTTTGGTAATTTCTTTCGGGATGGGAATTATTTCTATTTTTCTATTTCTACCTGAGCTTAACTGGGGAGATGTGTGTTTGTGTGTGTGTGTGAATTATCAGACTTGAGAATCAGAACAAGTGAGAAGTGAAAGTTTTTCTATAAAGTAAAATGCAAAATTTTAGTACTTGGCAAATAGCCAGCTTGGTGCAAAGTTGAAAATAAACAGTAAGAGATGTGGATGACTAGGATTGTAGAAAATCATTTTGACAATAAAGGAAGGGAAATTAAAATGGGAAAAAATGAGAAGTGGATTAGCTAGCCAAGATCCTTGCTTCATAAATACTTGTATAGCATCTTGTTTATATTTTCATTTTCTTCTTTATTCGTAACATATACATTTTCTTTCTTCCTATTTTGCATCCTTGCTTTTACCATATAATTTTCCTCTAGATATGAACAGATAAAGGGGAAACAGTCATTCTCTTATATCACTAATCTATTAATACATATGAAATACCAGAAAAACAAAAATAAGACGTGTGCCATGTAAAAAGAGTAGGGAAGACAACACCCTCTTAAATCCTTAAACATCTAAATTTGTGTGCGAGGTTGACAATTATGGCCTGTCTTAAACTTGTAGATGACAGCTATCACTTTGCATGGACATATGATTGTTTCAAGGATGCTACCATTTTCCAAAACATTCTCATATACCTTATTTTGAAATTTTTAATAAAGTTAGTTTATTTTGCAAGGCATATGAGAACATCAACCTGCTTCTTGTTCAAATTGATTTTACCAGCTCTTTTATTTTTCATTACTTCATTTTATTTTGAATGTTTTCTATATCCCAATATCAAAGTATGAACTTGAAATAATAAATCCAACAAGAAAAAAGAAAACAGATAACTCAGTGAGAGTCTTTCTGCCTGCACGTCTGGAGTTCATGCTTTTATTTGTTTCATTATATCTGAAATACCTTATCTCCATTATAGTGCAAAGCACCAAACAGAGAGGGAAAACATATGTGTATGTGAGGTTTAAATAGCTTCTATTAAATTGAGGGCCATAAGGCTACACTTTTTTACTTAAGAGAACAAAAATTTAAGCCAGAATAGAATTAATGAATTTCATTATTCCTAAATACATTAACTGGAATTAGATCTTTATCCCTGAAGTATGTATAAATGCTTCTCTCAGAGGGTATAAGTGGTTTGGGTGACCAGTATTTTTGTATTTTAGGCTAAAGTAATTCCTGGGGGTTCTAGGCCTCAGAAAAATGAGTTTTTAGGTAAATTTTATCGAACTTTTTGGTTGAAGAAGAATATTAACCTCATCGGATTTACTTGTGGGCTTTGAGTAATGCCTACACAAAATAAGTATTCAACAAATCTGCAAAAGAGAATTTTTGATCAGAGCTTTGCCTGTATAGTCATCAGTTTCCATCACTTAAAAACACTGCAAGATGCACAACTCACGGTGACTGTCTTCTAATTCAGTAAATATCTGTTTGATTAAACCATCAATGCATTTGTTTATTTCTGAGTAATTTACGGTTAGAGTATGAGAACCATACTAATAGCAGGATGATCACAGATAAGTAAGGATGATAATGCTAGTTGAACTGAGACATATTTTATCTTAAATATGCCAGAACTAAATTTTAATAAAGAAGAGCTTTCCTATTTCATTCCATCACTTTTTTGTTCATTTCTACTACTGAACCCATTGGCATATTGGGACTGTGGATATTTATTTTTTAATTAGAATGTCTTGTTAAATATATTTGTGACAACTTTGGAACAGTTTTGTTTTCCACAAGTGTGGGGCTCTGCTATGCGGCAAAGTTTTGTTCCTTATCCTTTACCATTAACACAGTTGGGTCACTTGTTCTTTTCAACGAGACTCTTCATGCACATTTTTGCATCAGTCTCAAAATATATTAGTAATCACATACATACTTTTTCCATCATGTCTTTCTGCATTAAAAGCTTGGCTAAGTCTCCCTTTATTATCTGGATCAAGGTCCTTCACTTCTTTGTTCTCTCTCTGATCTCCTACTTCTTAGGGACAAGCAGAATATTTGCTTCTTCAGAATATAGGAGTACAGAGGCAAGCATGTAGGCCTGTGGGCAGTAGGATTTAGTTTCCATCTATTTGTTCTGAGTATATCCCAGCAGCACATTTAAGGTGTGTTTTCTCACCCTGATGCATAGATCTCCCAGTGATTTCAAAAGGATCCTGAAAAGGACATAAAGAGATGAAAATCTGATGCTAATCTTAGACACTAGAATTCATTTTATTCTTCCAGTGGGTTTTCATTATCTACTTTATTCTTATCATTTAAGAATTTTTTCTATCTCTATCCACTAAAGGTAGAATTTATCACAAACTGTCCCTCTGAAAGAGAGAAAGGGAGGGAGGAAGATTGTTTTCAGATCGCAGACTAATAATTTTCACCTAACAATTTCTAAAAGCAAGCTTGAAAAGAAAATGCTTCCTTTAAATTAGCTGCCACTGTGCAAATTAAATTAGTTCAATAAGTAATCTGATCATGGCTTGCTATATCATGTAGCTAATTAATATATTATGATTTGAAGAATTCTCCTTATATTAAATGTATATATAATACACACTTTATGGCTAATTTTACAAAGCAGTTTTTAACCAGCAGTACTTGCTGTGTGACAGCTCAAAGTTAAATTTGGAAAGTAAACTTTAAAAAAATTAGTTATGTGTGCCAACCTTTATCAATACAAGCTGAGCCACTGAAAAGCAGTAGTTTACTTCCCCTTTAAAATCGTGCATTATGGGTTTAAATTACATTTTATTTTACTAGATGTTGTTAACAGCCCAAGTTTGTGATTCCACTTTAATATTATCATCTGAAAATTAAGACGGTAATGAAAATCAACCTTCATGATTATTCCTCAGGAATGAGTATATGTGGTAGTTTTTGTGTTCTTAACAGATACATTAATGCTGCTATAAAAAACACATTTAAATATCTAGGTTTAGAGTGTCTCATTAACCATTGAGTGCCTTAGTCAAAACTGGTCCCATATTTCATAGACACTGATTGTTGTCATCTTTTCAGAAAATATTTATAGAAAAAAATTACATAAAGTCATTTAATACACGATTGTAAAGCACTTAACAGCTAACGAACCACTTATACGTATATGCATATAAATATCAGTGATAAAATTAGCATGTACAATACTTTTATGAAGAAAAACAAATCATTAATATTTTTATTATTAAATACATATTCTCAATGTCAGAAATTCAAAAGATAACATACTTTGCATTTCATATTCTTTAGGTACTGTTAGAAAACACACCTACCAAAAGTCTCTATCTTAGAAGGGAACATACTATGACATATAACTTGGGAAAACACTGCCAAAAATGAGATACTTTCAAAAATATCACCTGTTTGAAGGATGTGCTATTATAAGTCCTGCTTTTCTGAACGAGGAAACTGAGTTTTAGAGATTTGAAGTAGTCTGACTAGGTTCACGGAGATAGTGAGAGATGCAGCAGTGTGAATCCTATACTAGCCTACTTCCGGGGTGTTTGGGGTGAGGGGAGGCGGCGATTTACAAAGTCTCCTTTACAATACGATACCGTCCAAGAGAGGTGCAGGGAGAATGAGGTAAGCTATCCGATTGTAAAATTTTCTTCTTTGTTTTTGTGTGGTAGCAAACTGCACAGGAGAGAGCCCAAACTAGGAAAGAAATGATGAAAATTTAAAATTATATCTGTATGCTGGAAATATCGAAGTTCAGAATCAAGAGTTCTAGCCAACTGACTAGACAGGAATTGAAGATAGAAGAGCCCATAACAAAACAGAAGAGAACTGACTAAATAGGACAGAGTTTACTCTTTTTTTTAAAAGATCACCATAAAGGGAAATTACTCAGATTCTTTGAGTAGCCCACCACAGTGTTATAACACTTTTCTTTTAAAGAAAGTCTTCTTTTATCTATCATGCTTCTAATTTGTTTAAAAAAAAGGAAAATTTTATTTTCTTCTTCAGACTTGATTTCATTATTCTAGAAAACTTAGTTCTTCAAACTCTATGTTTTTTTCTTATGTTTTCTTTTTATATGTTTTTCGGATAATTTTCCCTCTTATAATAAAGAGCCATTACCTAGATTTAGTCACATTAAATGTTCAAAAGCCACGAGTGCCTATAATATAAATAGTCTGGCATTGGGGGGGGGGTAATTTCCTGAGTGATTTATAAAACATGTCAAGGTTGACATATTGTAACTTTTTCTGCTCTCTTTCTCCAAAATATGGGCATATAAAGGCAAGTATTCTAACCCAGAATAAATTAATGTAACTCACCAAAATATCATCCATTCAATAAATTATCAAAGGACCACTAAAATAAACCACATGGCCCCAACTTCCACCTTGTTCTGCCAAGTTCTGCATTTCTGAGGGCTGATCAGCTTGTCAAGGAGATCAGGGTAGCTGTGCGTTAGAACATCTTTCCATTAGGTTGCCAGTGCTTTGAAGCAGCCACACACCTGTTTGCCCTTCTCCTGTCCCTGTAGAGCCCAGGGGCTGCCAAAATGTTCCCAGTACCTTTAACTCTCATTTGGTCTTCTTGCTTTGAGGCCTTGGCTCCAATGTGGCTAAATAATCTTTAGCTTCACCAGTAGGTGGGGGAACATATTTCTTTTTGCTTCTTGTCACCATTTTTTCCCCCCTTAGGAGGAAGTATAGCACTCTTTCCTATGGCCTTTCCCACAATACCACTGATGTAATCTGGGCTTATAGTTACTGCTTTCTAGAGTGTAACAATGAAGAGTCAAGAGGAAGATATTTTGGGAAATGAGAAGCACAGGTTTAGATCTGTAGACTAAAAGATTACAAATTAAGGAAATTAGTCAATTTAAAATGGACTTTACATTTAGCAATTGAGAGAACACTGGTGATCTTTGAGAAACGTCCTTATTTGAGAAGTCAGATAAGGCTAGAAGCCAAATTTTAAAAAATAAGTATCTAGGTGATAAAAAGATTGCACATATTTTGCACTTTAATTCCTTTGGATGTGACAGAACAAAATAGATTAAATAATACAAAATCTGCTCTATTTGTTTAAAGATCAACAGAAAAACAAATTACTCAGCTCTTTGAGTAACCCACTGTAATGTTTTAACAATTTTTTCTATTAACAGAAATCATTTTATCTACCAT
Organism: Catagonus wagneri; assembly: GCA_004024745.2. Classification (NCBI taxonomy): domain Eukaryota; kingdom Metazoa; phylum Chordata; class Mammalia; order Artiodactyla; family Tayassuidae; genus Catagonus; species Catagonus wagneri. The sequence continues at coordinate 9,608,803 of PVHT020000079.1, forward strand.
GCTTCTCTTTAACCTATGTTATTTGTGATACGAAGATGGGGGAGTATTAGTCATCATTTTTCATTTGCAGAGAAAAAGCATTTATGATTTTCTTCATTTGTGTTTTCCAGACACTTTCCCCTCCCTTATGTGCAAGAATCACCAGCTAGATTTAGTTAAGGAATTGGACTATTTAAAGATAGAGTTCTTGGTTGCAAACAGTGGAGACTAACTTGTCAGAAAAGGACTCTAGAGGATGTGTATTGGGTGGATCTCAGCAACAGAAAGGAATCAAGATGACAGTGATCTATCCAGAGATTAAATTGTGCATTAGTACCTCAAAGCTTTTGCACACATGTTAAATGAATAGATGTGGACTGACACACTGAGGTATTCTTTGAAGATCCTTTGGCTCCCATAGTGCCCCTTCACAGCTCATACACTTCACAAAGCCAGCGTGGATCCCCATGTAAAGAAGTCAAGAAAAATAAAAAATATAAAATAAGGCAGATGTTCACTGAAGATGGGTAAGAGATAGCTGATTGAATTTTTTAAATAGTTTGCCATCACAAAATGGTGACTGTGACCTGATTGAAAATTAGAATCGGTTTACCCAGTTTTTACTGCTTTTAGTAACAAATTCTGTCAAAACATTGATATATATTGACCAGACTTAAGTTATGCAATGTAGTCAGTCTACCCAAGAGTTATGATTTAAAACATAGACTCAGAAAATCTGAAGATAAACTCAAATAATGTATTTTACTATTAAATCATGTTCACAGAGTATATCACAACTACTAATAGTCTTCATCAATATATGAATGGATCAAATAAAAATTCTCATGCATTATTTTCACTATCTTATCTTACACATTATACTTAACAAAACAAAAACTTATTAAGTAAAAGGTAGCTCAATTCTAAAATCCTTCGTCATGTACATCTATAGAAGAAATATACCTGTTATATTAGAAATAGTAGCTACCATGAAAATACTCAGCTCAGCCTGATCAACCACTCAGTCCAAGTATATCTAAAAACGTGTGCTGTTATTCAGTTTATTATCATGTATTAGGTGTCTTGCTCAAGTTCCACCCATTTAACAAACGCACTGAGGCTCAAAGATATAACTTACATTTTATTCTTTAGACTGGAACATTGTCATCTTGACCCCTGCATACTGCTGTTAAACACAGAGGATTTACTTTCAAGCTTTCATTTAAGGAATTGAGCTATTATTCTTTGCTTGACCTTTGTCCGTAGCATATTTATCATGATGCCCTGTAAAACTATAATGTGTGAGAAAAGTAAGAAAAGGAAGTAATAAATATATTTATGATTTATAAAGAAAGAAGTAAGCATAAATCAGACTTCTTAAAATCCATTGACAGATACCTCTCACATAATCCATTTATAATTTCAAAATCCCTCCCTAAAATGATTTTTGTACATTCTTAAATTAATGATTAGCAAAAGTAACTTGAAATGAATAATGATCTGGGATTTCCAGGGTCTATTGCCAGGTGTTGTTTATATTTATTACTGAGAAGAAAAGAGGGAAACAACATTATTTTTAAAAGTACGAAAAGAAATAGTTTTCAAGCTGTTCCCTTAATGAACTAGAAATAGTAACCCTGTCAAATTTAATATAAAAATAGTGTTATAAGCCTATGGCATCTATTTATTACTGGAGAACAAAAGCCTTCATCCATTTCCTTTAGAGAATGACATTTTTGTAATTCGCTGCCCATTTCATTTGTTCTAGAGGCCTTCGTGGGGTGACAAATATCCCACAGAAATGGCTACTGATACTTGATAGGATAATGTGCAGCCCCTCAGGACAAGGGCAAAGGCAGCAAACTTATCATCCTTTAGTTTAGCTTAGCATGGGTCAGTAACAGCGCCAGAGGTGACAGAAGATGTTAAAGTGTGGGAAGCAAGAGTTGAAAGCTGTAGGAGGGGAGTTTTTATAGTTTATCCTTTCTTTTGCCAAGAAGCTACGGAGACAGCTTGAATCACATTGTTGATTTGGTTCACTGCACGCCACACTAACTGTTTCTGGAAACGAAGAGCAAAGGGGAGAAAAATCCAACACTCATGGGTCATTCTCACCACCAGCATGTGGCATTTCAACATGTCCTATAGGAAGAGGAAATGCATATTTAGTATTTTAGCTTCAAGTTCATATTTTAAGAATGCATTATCCTGCTGGAAGGTCTGTGGTGAATAATCAGTAGGACATCACCATTATATCAACCTGATAATTTTGCAGAGAAAAAAAAGCATTAGCTGTGTTTTCTTTCATTGGGGAATTTTCATAATATTTTTTTTCTGTGTTAGACTGGATTAAAAAAAAAACTAGTATGACTCTTCTTAAAAATTGTAACTAACAAATGTTCCAAAAATGCATTGCTTTGAATTTATCATTAACATGTATCCATTAAGGACAATTGACTTGCATGAAATCTGAATATACATATTTTACTCCTAAGAAAATTAAATCAGTGTAGAACTCTCCCTCAAAATAAAGTAAAAGAATGATGTGCACCAGCTGGTATATTACTCCTGATTCTATTAAAAGATCATGTGAGCAAATTCTTCTAAACACTTCCCTGTTTAAAAAAAAAAGAAGAAAGTAAGAAGAAAAGCATAAGTTCATCATTAGGCAGGTATTTCTCGCCATGGCTGTCATTGTACACAATGACACTCGCAGAAACATGATGGTTATGCTGTGATGTCTCTAATGGCACATCTGGTAAAACGATTCCTGTTTTGCAATATTAAGAAATCACTTTTTTATGTTACATGTGATTTGAATTAATTTGTTTTAAACATTAAATGATACAAAGCAAAAATTTCTAAAGGACCGATAAGATAAAGAACTGAAAATGGTGACCTTTTTTCACAAGCAAGATACCAAGTCCACCTGAGTAATTAACAGTTTTGATGAACATTTTGAACCATGATGTCTTCCACAAGAACTGTCAGAGCTGCTCTGAAACATTTATTTTTCTTTAAGCAGAAAAAAAACCCACTTCTGAATCTTTTCTTATTAATGTAGATAATAAATGTATTATCAACAGAGAATAATGACTATTAAAATGTAAATATACTAAAGATAATTTAATTGAGTAAAATCCTTTGCATTTCGATATAAACATAGGGAATGTTATAAAGCATGGATTATTTTCTAGCAGACTCCTTTTATTCTAGGCATATCTGGAAAATTACATAATACTGAATTTCAGGAAGATGAAGACAAACTGATGCCTACTTTGAAATAAGTATGTTAAATAGTTCACATACTTTATCTCTGAAAACCTGGTTGTGTGCTCCTAATAGCACTATTGCTAGCTAAAATTTATACAGTACTTTTTCCATTGAGTTGGAAATTGGTCCCTTTTCAGAGAGAGGTTCATGTTTATTTCCAATGCAGAACTTGTTTTAGTTTTGAAGGTAAATTGAACAAGTGATTGCTTTCATATATCATGTAATTCCTTACATGTTGATGGCTGTAACTTTTCTACTTAACACATTTTATTCCTTACTATGCCTGTCACTGGTTTAAGCAATCTGCGGGTAATTGATTTCTTCTGTAAAACAGATAACATTTGCTTAAAGCTCTTCTGATAGCTTTACAGCCTCTGCATTAGGAGAAGCACTTCCGTCACCACTGGCATTCTTATAAAATATAATTATTATATATCCATCAAAGACTAAAAGAAAATGGGAATAGGAAAAGGCAGTGCAAATATTTCCTGAATTCAGCATCATGGCAGTCATAATACTGCTAGTGTTCATCAAACCACAGCTCACCTGTTTCACTGCCTTGGTCAAATGATCCACCTTCCCTTTGAACTTCATTGCTTATTAAAAACAAACAACAAGCGATCGTAGTCTTTTTCAAATGCTAAACTATGTTCCACCCATTAGGTTTTCCTAATAGAAAATAAAACTGTCTTTAATTTGAACAGGGACTTTTTCCAACTATGTTTCACATTTTTGCTCCTAACTTCGGAAAATATGTGGTCACATACGTAAAATAACTTTCGAATGCACGTAATTTGAATACAGATAAAGTCAAGTGGTCAGACTCTCTTTTTTGGTCTCTCTTCCTTTCTCTCC